>CAJVRI010001460.1:0-12707 GCA_911649635.1 Poeciliopsis gracilis | reverse complement strand
CGATCTCAATTAAAGTTTTTAAGTCGAACTAACGTCTGAATGGGATTTAAAAAGAGTTAAATAAGAGCAACGGTATATAAAGAGTATTGTTACGGCATTAAGGGAAAATAAAGACCCCTAATTTAGTCAATTTAGAACGACTCCACGGACGCTAACCTCGTCACCCAATTAATTAGCTAGTTCGGTTAAAGTTTATAAGGCCGAAAAAAACGAACGTTAAACGTAGATGAAAAAACATTATTGATGTTAACGGAGAAAATTAAAGGTATTTAATCGAAGCGAAGCTCACCGAGTGTTCTCCTTCGGTCCGGTCCCGTCACCTGTCGCCACCGCAGGTAGAATGGGTGCAAGTAGCTGCGAGGGCAGCAAAGCATGTTGGGAAACGGAGTTCTATATTGCAACTCGATCGCCTATTCGGGAATACGAACGTGTAAAAACTGAATCAAACCCATTCTATCCACAACGGGTGAGAAGAGGAGGACCAAACAAGTCCATCAGCAAAAAAATTTAAATGGTATTTTTAGTGATATTATCGGGGGACCAGATTAAAGTCCGTAATAAGATGGGAAATCGGACGGCCATTTTTGTAGTTCTAATACGTTTTGTAGTCCGAAAACTAATAAGAAACCAATTAAAGCCTCTAACACGATAATAACGCCAAAACGGGATTCAAAGTGAGTTAGATGAAATTAAAGGCTTATAAAGTTAATTGTTTTAACCATAAGTGAAATTAAAAACAGTCTATTTAATTCAAATCGAAGGACTCAGTACACGTTAAACTTCACTAAGTAGTCGCCCCTCGTGTTTACGTGTGCAGAGTTACCGTGTATAGTTGCGTGAGCAGCCAAGCGTCATGGGGCCTTGAGTGGCCATGTTTGTAGTTCCAAATCATCGTTTTGTAGTTCCAGTTCCCTGTAGCACCTCAAACATGGGATTCAAAGTTTAATCAAACCAATATATATGAAAACAGCATGAAAACCCACCACCTACGTGTCAACACTATAAAAGTTAAAAAAATAATGAAAATATGTAAAAATGAAGAGTTAAATCCTCATATCTGAGTGAAAAATAATGGACAAGAAAAGGAGTGTAGTTCTAAAATTGTAAAGATATTCACACTAATTAAAGAAAGGCAAGGAGGGATAGAGAGAGGAAAAAAAGGAAAGAAGAAAAGAAAAGGGGGGTTTCTTTGGGGGGGTTTTTTTTGGATCAGGCTGTCCAAGGGCAGAGTCCAGCCAGGGGTCAGTGGCCTTAAGGTTAGGCAATGCCACCGAGGCGGTTTAGGGATAATCTTGTGGTAAGGTCATAGGGTCAAGTTTAACAAGGGTAGGGTCAAGTCAGGGGTCAGAGACCTTAGGGTTAGGCGTAAATCCCCAAGTGGTTAGGCTTAGGGATAACCTTGTGGTAAGGTCATAGGGTCAAGGGTTAGGGTTAGGGTTAGGGTAGGGTTAGGGTTAGGGTTAGGGTGAAGGACTGAACCAACCCTCCAGCCGGAGGATTGGAGATGCACTGGCCCTCCTGCCTTCCAGACTCATGTCCAAATCAAAATGAAAATAAACACCAACTAAAATTAGTTTCTGGCACCCCCTATCTTTCTCTTTCCTTCTTCCTGCTAATTAGAATTATACTTGTCTTTTGCTTTGTTTTAATCCCTTTGCTTTTTCTTTGCTTTATTTCTTTGGCTCACTTCGCGACGTTTCGACTTTCTCTTAGTCTTCTTCAGGCGATTTCTTTGACTTTTTCTTCGGCAAATTTCGTTTAGGCACCCCCATTTTTTCTCTTTTCCTCTTTCTTTGTTTCAAAATCACAAACTTAGGTTTAACGAACAAACCAATTCATAAAAAATTCCAAAACTTAGGCTTTAAAAACACATAACTTAGGCTTAAAAAACACTCTAAACTTAGGTTAATCCCCCCAAGGTTAGGGTTAGGATAAAATAAATGGGGAAGGGGACAAAAAGGACACAAGCCCTTCCGGGAGGAGGCACTGGCGAGGTTAGGGTGAAGGACTGAACCAACCCTCCAGCCGGAGGATTGGAGATGCACTGGCCCTCCTGCCTTCCAGACTCATGTCCAAATCAAAATGAAAATAAACACCAACTAAAATTAGTTTCTGGCACCCCCTATCTTTCTCTTTCCTTCTTCCTGCTAATTAGAATTATACTTGTCTTTTGCTTTGTTTTAATCCCTTTGCTTTTTCTTTGCTTTATTTCTTGTTTTTTTTTTTCTTTTCTTTAGGCACCCCCATTTTTTCTCTTTTCCTCTTTCTTTGTTTCAAAATCACAAACTTAGGCTTAACGAACAAACCAATTCATAAAAAAAATTCCAAAACTTAGGCTTTAAAAAACACATAACTTAGGCTTAAAAAACACTCTAAACTTAGGTTAATCCCCCCAAGGTTAGGGTTAGGGAAAAAATAAATGGGGAAGGGGACAAAAAGGACACAAGCCCTTCCGGGAGGAGGCACTGGCGAGGTTAGGGTGAAGGACTGAACCAACCCTCCAGCCGGAGGATTGGAGATGCACTGGCCCTCCTGCCTTCCAGACTCATGTCCAAATCAAAATGAAAATAAACACCAACTAAAATTAGTTTCTGGCACCCCCTATCTTTCTCTTTCCTTCTTCCTGCTAATTAGAATTATACTTGTCTTTTGCTTTGTTTTAATCCCTTTGCTTTTTCTTTGCTTTATTTCTTTGGCTCACTTCGCGACGTTTCGACTTTCTCTTAGTCTTCTTCAGGCGATTTCTTTGACTTTTTAGAATTTCGTTCAACCAATTCATAAAAAATTCCAAAACTTAGGCTTTAAAAACACATAACTTAGGCTTAAAAAACACTCTAAACTTAGGTTAATCCCCCCAAGGTTAGGGTTAGGGTAAAATAAATGGGGAAGGGGGACAAAAAGGACACAAGCCCTTCCGGGAGGAGGCACTGGCGAGGTTAGGGTGAAGGACTGAACCAACCCTCCAGCCGGAGGATTGGAGATGCACTGGCCCTCCTGCCTTCCAGACTCATGTCCAAATCAAAATGAAAATAAACACCAACTAAAATTAGTTTCTGGCACCCCCTATCTTTCTCTTTCCTTCTTCCTGCTAATTAGAATTATACTTGTCTTTTGCTTTGTTTTAATCCCTTTGCTTTTTCTTTGCTTTATTTCTTTGGCTCACTTCGCGACGTTTCGACTTTCTCTTAGTCTTCTTCAGGCGATTTCTTTGACTTTTTCTTCGGCAAATTTCGTTTAGGCACCCCCATTTTTTCTCTTTTCCTCTTTCTTTGTTTCAAAATCACAAACTTAGGTTTAACGAACAAACCAATTCATAAAAAATTCCAAAACTTAGGCTTTAAAAACACATAACTTAGGCTTAAAAAACACTCTAAACTTAGGTTAATCCCCCCAAGGTTAGGGTTAGGATAAAATAAATGGGGAAGGGGACAAAAAGGACACAAGCCCTTCCGGGAGGAGGCACTGGCGAGGTTAGGGTGAAGGACTGAACCAACCCTCCAGCCGGAGGATTGGAGATGCACTGGCCCTCCTGCCTTAGGGTTAGGGTTAGGGTTAGGGTTAGGGTTAGGGTTAGGGATTTAAAGTTTAGACCCGGAGAACCGGGATTATTTCTAAGTGTCTAAGTGCCATACCAGGACCCCGAAACTCAGAAAATGCACTAAGTCCCATGCCATACCAGGACCCCGAAACTCAGAAAATGCACTAAGTCCCACACCATACCAGCACCCCGAAACTCAGAAAATGCACTAAGTCCCACACCATACCAGCACCCCGAAACTCAGAAAATGCACTAAGTCCCACACCATACCAGCACCCCGAAACTCAGAAAATGCACTAAGTCCCACACCATACCAGCACCCCGAAACTCAGAAAATGCACTAAGTCCCACACCATACCAGTCGTGCCCCTGGTATGGAACAGAAATGTCCAGTCACTATACCAGGGGCACGACTTTGCTGGGCGTGTGACTGGTTGGTTTTGTCCGTGGAGGGGTGCTTAAGTGTGGGTACGCGGGTTGTGCTGGAGGGCGTGGTTCAGACAGGGTCCGGTCCTGGTTGTATTGGTCCCAGGTCTCTGGTTCTGTGCCTGGGTAGAGCGGTTGAGCCGGGGGGCCCGGTTGTAGGAGAGGCTGGGTCCCTGGTTCTCTGTACCCCAGGGCTCTGGTTCTATTTCTGGGTAGAGGGGTCAGCCTGGGGGGCCTGGTTCTAGGAGATGCTGGGGTCCTGGTTCTGTGTACCCCAGGGCTCTGGTTCTATTCCTGGGGATGAATTAAAACCATTTTCCCAAATCCTGGATGTCATGGATGCTCCAGGCCTGGTGGTGGGACAGGCTGGGGTGCTGGTTCTCTGTTACCCAGGGCCTGGTTCTATTCCTGGGGATGAATTAAAACCATTTTCCCAAATCCTGGATGTCATGGATGCTCCATGCCTGGTGGTGGGACAGGCTGGGGTGCTGGTTCTCTGTTACCCAGGGCTCTGGTTCTATTCCTGGGGATGAATTAAAACCATTTTCACATTTCCTGGATGTCATGGATGCTCCAGGCCTGGTTCTGGGGGAGGCTGGGGTCCTGGTTCTCTGTTACCCAGGGCTCTGGTTCTATTCCTGGGGATGAATTAAAACCATTTTCCCAAATCCTGGATGTCATGGATGCTCCAGGCCTGGTGGTGGGACAGGCTGGGGTGCTGGTTCTCTGCATCCCAGGGCTCTGGTTCTGTTCCTGGGGTTGAATTAAAACCATTTTCACATTTCCTGGATGTCATGGATGCTCCAGGCCTGGTTCTGGGGGAGGCTGGGGTCCTGGTTCTCTGTTACCCAGGGCTCTGGTTCTATTCCTGGGGTTTGAAAAACGGTCAAAAAGCAATAAATCCGGGAAAAACGCTCCACAGGCCGATAGCCCGTCTTCCGCTGAACCGCCCTGTGCAGTCGAATCGTTTCTAGCACGTTCACAGGAGCCAGGATAAATTTTCAAAGCCGTTTTTGGCCTCCAAAACGATGCCCCCCCTTGACACCCGGTCCGGACCGGAAAAACAAACTTCGGGCCCCACAGAGGAAAACACCACCGGGGGGAATTCAGGAGCAAGGTTTGAAAGAACCCTTAGACCGGAGAACATGGCAGTTTTTGGGCTTGGGACCATCCGGGGGCCTTCCTGGATGTCAGAGAAGCCCGATATGGGTCTTTTTAGGCGCGTTTTGGGTCATTTTTTGCCGTTTTTCTCCGGTTTTGGTTCTGAACCTCCCATTTCCATAGGAACGGACGGTTCTCCACGGCGTTAAGCATGTGTGCTCTGGGCACTCCGGGTAGTCATTCCAGGCCCGGAGAACGCCCTGGCTTGGTCCCGTAAGCCACTGGAGCTCCGTCTAAACGCACCGAGAGGCTGGCGGGAGCCAGGCTGACCGCAGTGCACTGTGGGTGGGCCTAGCTCCCCTCCACATGCCTGCTGGAGGTCTGGCTTCCAGTCTGGTCCTCCCCCCCCCTTCCCACTGACCGATAAGCACACATGGCCTGCCATGGAGGGCCTCCGTCGGCCCCGGTGTCCGGCACCGGCGGACGGTTCCTCCAGCCATGCAGGCTTGCCTCCAGGCCCGGGCGCGAACGCAGCGATGGCGATGGTGGTGGTGGTGGTGAGGGGGAAACCCCCGCCCCGCCCCGCCCCGCCCCGCCCCGCGCTTCTGCCCGTGGCCGTCCCTCCGCAGCGAGACCCAGACGCCCCGTCTCTCCCGGCGGTCCTCCGCTGGGGCCCCGCCGCGGGGGTCCGGTCCCAGGTAGGGACCGCCTCTGTCCCCCGCTGCGGCGGCGGCTCCAGACGTCACCGTTTCTCACGCTCTTCACGCCCGGCTCCCCAGAAAGAAGGAAGGAAGGAAGGGGTTCTTCGGCTGCAGCCGAGGGCCGTCCCCCCGGAAACGCGGGGGCGACCCGAACCGCGTTGGGAGTCTACCTGGTTGATCCTAGTACACACGGCCGGTACAGTGAAACTGCGAATGGCTCATTAAATCAGTTATGGTTCCTTTGATCGCTCTACCGTTACTTGGATAACTGTGGCAATTCTAGAGCTAATACATGCAAACGAGCGCTGACCCGGCCCCGCCGGGGATGCGTGCATTTATCAGACCCAAAACCCACATGGGGCGCGGCTCCTCTCCCCCTCCCGGGGGACTGGGGGCCCGCCCCGGCCCGCTTTGGTGACTCTAGATAACCTGGGGCCGATCGCTGGCCCTCCGTGGCGGCGACGTCTCATTCGAATGTCTGCCCTATCAACTTTCGATGGTACGCTACGTGCCTACCATGGTGACCACGGGTAACGGGGAATCAGGGTTCGATTCCAGAGAGGGAGCCTGAGAAATGGCTAACACATCCAAGGAAGGCAAATTGAGGTGGCTTCGCCATCTATCGGGAGGTCCGCCTCCCGCGGCTGGGGCTCGTCGCAGGCGCGGCGGGGGTGGGGAGGCGCGCGGCGGTGCTGTCGGGGAAGTCGGGCCTCGGCCCGACCGCCATCCCCGGTCGTCGCCGCCGCCGCCGACCGCCCCCTCCGTGGCCTTCGTCCCCCTAAGCCAGTGCGGGACGCCTGGCGCGACGCGGTCGGTTCCGCTCCGGGACCGGTCCCTCCTTTCTTCTCCTCCCGCTTCCTCCCTCCCTCCCTCCCTCTTCCCCTCGGGGAAGAGGAGGAGGAGGAGGAGGAGCGGTGGGCGCCGCCTCGGTCGAGGCCCCCCCCCGCGAAGTGCGGGCGCGGCTGCCGGTGGGACGCACGCGTTCTAGCTGTCCGCGTTTACGCGCGTAGGGGGGGGCTCTAGGTGAGCCCGTAGGCGGTCCGCCCTCCGTCGCGGGTCGGAAGGTTTCCGAGGAGGTCCGCCTCCCGCGGCTGGGGCTCGTCGCAGGCGCGGCGAGCCTGAGAAATGGCTAACACATCCAAGGAAGGCAAATTGAGGTGGCTTCGCCATCTATCGGGAGGTCCGCCTCCCGCGGCTGGGGCTCGTCGCAGGCGCGGCGGGGGTGGGGAGGCGCGCGGCGGTGCTGTCGGGGAAGTCGGGCCTCGGCCCGACCGCCATCCCCGGTCGTCGCCGCCGCCGCCGACCGCCCCCTCCGTGGCCTTCGTCCCCCTAAGCCAGTGCAGGACGCCTGGCGCGACGCGGTCGGTTCCGCTCCGGGACCGGTCCCTCCTTTCTTCTCCTCCCGCTTCCTCCCTCCCTCCCTCCCTCTTCCCCTCGGGGAAGAGAGGAGGAGGAGGAGGAGGAGGAGCGGTGGGCGCCGCCTCGGTCGAGGCCCCCCCCCGCGAAGTGCGGGCGCGGCTGCCGGTGGGACGCACGCGTTCTAGCTGTCCGCGTTTACGCGCGTAGGGGGGGGCTCTAGGTGAGCCCGTAGGCGGTCCGCCCTCCGTCGCGGGTCGGAAGGTTTCCGAGGAGGTCCGCCTCCCGCGGCTGGGGCTCGTCGCAGGCGCGGCGAGCCTGAGAAATGGCTAACACATCCAAGGAAGGCAAATTGAGGTGGCTTCACCATCTATCGGGAGGTCCGCCTCCCGCGGCTGGGGCTCGTCGCAGGCGCGGCGGGGGTGGGGAGGCGCGCGGCGGTGCTGTTGGGGAAGTCGGGCCTCGGCCCGACCGCCAACCCCGGTCATCACCGCCGCCGACCACCACCACCCCCCTCTGCGGCCTTCGTCCCCCTAAGCGCAGACCAGTGTGGGACGCCTGGCGCGACGTGGTCGGTTCCCGCTCCGGGACCGGTCCCGCCGCCGTCCGCCGTCCTCCTCCCTCCTTTCTTCTCCTCCCGCTTCCTCCCTCCCTCCCTCCCTCTTCCCCTCGGGGAAGAGGAGGAGGAGGAGGAGCGGTGGGCGCCGCCTCGGTCGAGGCCCCCCCCCGCGAAGTGCGGGCGCGGCTGCCGGTGGGACGCATGCGTTCTAGCTGTCCGCGTTTACGCGCGTAGGGGGGGGCTCTAGGTGAGCCCGAAGGCGGTCCGCCCTCCGTCGCGGGTGGGAAGGTCGGAAGGTTTTCGAGGAGGATGGGCCGGTACGCGGCGGGTCTCCGGATCCCCGGGGCGCGGCCCTTCTCGCGGCGCGTCCGGGTACCCGGCCCAAGCTCCTCTGAGCTCGCCGTGAGCCTCCCCCCAGGGGGAGCCACGCTCTCGGCTATGACCTCATATCATAGGGTAGGGGCCGCCGGCTCGGTGTGGGAGGATCCCCTCGAGGGACCTCCCCCGGCGCCGGCCGGCCCCCCGCCGTGACTGGGTGGGGGCGTGGGACGGGACGATGGTCACCCCCTCTCCGATCGCGCACAGCACGTTCGTGGAGAAACGTGGTGCTAAATGACTTGCAGACGACCTGATTCTGGGTCAGGGTTTTCGTACGTGGCAGAGCAGCTCCCTCGCTGCGATTCATTGAGAGTCAACCCTCGATCCAACCTTTTGTCGGCCGACCTCCGGGGCCTCCCCCCCCCCCCGGCTGAGGTACGCCCTACCAGGGGAACGGAATTAATAACACTTTAATTACAAACACTTTAACAAATCCTGGAGGTAGGATGGACCGGGTACTGTGGTTCTAAGTTACCCAGGCCTCTGGTTCTATTTTAGGGCTTAAATTAAAAACACTTTAACAAATCCTGGAGGTAGCATGGACCGGGTACTGTGGTTCTAAGTTACCCAGGCCTCTGGTTCTATTTTAGGGCTTAAATTAAAAACACTTTAACAAATCCTGGAGGTAGGATGGACCGGGGACTGTGGTTCTAAGTTACCCAGGCCTCTGGTTCTATTTTCGGGCTTGAATTAAAAACACTTTAACAAATCCTGGATGTCACACTGATATTTTACCCAGAAAACAAACATCAAACAATGAAATTAGGCGTTGTAAAGACTTTATTGACCGAGCACTGGTGAACAACCCCTTTATTGAACAGGCTGGTCTGCTTCCCTGGACTGGTCAAAGGTGGTTCCGCATAGCTGCCAGCTGACCGACATTGAGCTGCATGGCGTAGAACCTATCCGCCGTCCTGGTGTCATGGCACATCAAATGGGACATCTGCCTTCTGACCTCAGCGGACTGCGTGTTCCTGGCCTTTGGCGTCGAATGAGAGACAGAGACAGACAGGTAAGTGTGGGTACAGTTTTTGGGTGGTGTGAAGCGCAAAAGGCTAGCTCTCATGTTGCTATCTCTTCCTACCATAGTTGCCACAGCCGTCCTTATGTCTGTCAACGATGGGTTTCCAGGCAAGCGCATCCTCGCCCACGCGTCTCTCGCGAACGCGGTCAGCTTGTTGACGGGGCCTCCGTTGGTGTTGAAGAACACCAGATCGCAAGCCGGGCGAAGCCTCCTGCGTATGGCCATCCAAGTTTTGAACCAGCCATATTCGACTGGGGTGAGGAACAGCTGTGCGTTGCCAAAGGCCCGCGCTGTTTTGTGGTGTTTGACCTGCGGGGTGAGACATAAGGTAAGTAAGGTTAAACGGAATCACGGCCTGGTGCTCCGGAGGCCTGGTGCTCCGGAGGCCCGGTCCTCCGGCCTGGTAGCCACTCCTGGCTCCCAGGCCGGAGGACCGGGCCTCCGGAGCACCAGGCCGGAGGACCGGGCCTCCGGAGCACCAGACTGCGGTTCCCCAGGTACTCACGTTAACTACGTAGCCGGAACAACCTGGCCTGAATCCCGACTCTGCCTCCTGGACTTCATCGACCCTCATGTTCCGGACCACGCCTGGTCGATGGCCGTAAAGCGCGGTCACGTAGAGGGCGATGAAGCCAAACAGCAAGTGTCGCAGGGTGCAGTCGTGCTTCCTCTGCGATGATTGCTGCAAGAGCTCCGGGATGCAGGTCTGACACCGCTCGAGGCACCTGGAAAGTAGCAGCGGCGTTACTGTGCGTTTCTCCTTTTCAGCTTTCACCTGGATCTGACGCAGGACCACCGGAGTTGAGATCTGGCTTCTGGCGGACTTCAGGGCTCGTATTACGGACACAAGCCCCTGCTTGCTGACCCTGGATCCGGTCGGCGGCGTTTCCTGGAAGTAAGTGAGGAACTGTCCAGTATTTACTAGGTAGACCTTCACTGTGGTGATCTGCTTGCCCTCTTTCAGGAGTTCTGCGGGCCAGCTACGGACACTGTCGGCGTCGTCCAAGAACCTCCAGGACCCTAGATTGGTCTTCCCCTCGGCCATGTGGTTCAGGAAGATGGTAATTCGGCCCATCTTTGACGTCACGTTCTGCAAGTGCTTGCTGGATGGTAGGGCTCCTTCTAGATGTCTCTTGTAACCCTCCAGGTATCGGACAACGGCCTCTGGAAATTCGAAGGGAATACGCACCAAATCAGCAGTGGTGGATGTCGGACTCTCTCCTCGGGAACCCTCCTGGACGTAAGGCCGCACTGGTCCAGGCGGCGTCGAAGGGCGCGGTGATTCTGGAGGTGACCCAGGCGGCGTCGAATGGCGGGGGTGATTCCGCAGGTGACCCAGGCGGCGTCGAATGGCGGGGTGATTCCGCAGGTGACCCAGGCGGCGTCGAATGGCGGGGTGATTCCGGAGGTGACCCAGGGGGCGAGGTGGTCGACGTGGAGCCCAGCGGTGATTCTGGCGGTGACCCAGGCGGTGTGGAACCGGCGTCGTCACTCTCCTCCACAGCCGGCCTTGGTCGTCTGGCCCTGCGGGAAGCCCGTAGACCCACCGGAGGTGGGTCAACACCTCCATCGAGGTCCAGTCTTGTGGCCAGCGATGGCCGAGGCCCAGTAAGCCGCAGCGCTCTCAACCTCTCCAGGGTTTTCTGCCACTGGAGGCCGGTTAAAAGCCGCTGTTTGTACCTGGGCCCCAAGTCCCTGTGGGCGTCGTGGAGGTGTTGGGAGATCCGCCGACCTCCATAATCACAGTCCTCGACGGGGCAAGCCATGCCCCTGACATCAACCCGTCCTCGGGCATATGCCAGGAGGATCCGGCGCTCGCCACCGTGTCTCACCTGATGCCGCTGGTCCAAATGGTCCCTCAGGTGCCAGGAGCTGCGGCAGCAGACTGGGCATCGGTTCTTAAATTTTGCAGCAGTCATCGTCCTCCGTCCTCCTCTCTCCTCTCTCTCCAAACTGCCAAATGAGGCAGGCAGGCAAAGTGCCTGTCCTTAAGTAGCCAGCAGCAGCTCATGTGACTCAATCAAGCATGATGGATTTCACCTGCTGCTAATCAGCCAGCTGATCAGAGTCTTCTGTCCGGAGATTCGGCCCCGATCCCCGGCCCCGATCCCCGGCCCCGATCCCCGGCCCCGTCCGGCCCCGTCCCCGGCCCCGATCCCCGGCCCCAATCCCAGGCCCCGTCCTCCGGCCCCGATCTCCGGCCCGATCCTCTGGTCTTTGGAGAAGGTCTGGAGAATGGGGCCTAAGATTGTTGCTGGACTTCCAGACCGGATCTCGGGCATGCAGCTGCGGGCCACAGATGTTCTTCCAAGGCCCCAATAGCAGGCCGACTCCTCCCGAATCTCTGGGTAGCCTTGTTAGGAGCCTAAGGGAGGGTTAGGGTTAGGGTTAGGGTTAGGGTTAGGGTTAGGGTTAGGGTTAGGGTTAGGGTTAGGGTTAGGGTTAGGGTTAGGGTTAGGGTTAGGGTTAGGGGTTAGGGTTAGGGTTAGGGTTAGGGTTAGGGTGGGTAGGGTTAGGGTTAGGGTTAGGGTTAGGGTTAGGGTTAGGGTTAGGGTTAGGGTTAGGGTTAGGGTTAGGGTTAGGGTTAGGGTTAGGGTTAGGGTTAGGGTTAGGGTTAGGGTTAGGGTTAGGGTTAGGGTTAGGGTTAGGGTTAGGGTTAGGGTTAGGGTTAGGGTTAGGGTTAGGGTTAGGGTTAGGGTTAGGGTTAGGGTTAGGGTTAGGGTTAGGGTTAGGGTTAGGGTTAGGGTTAGGGTTAGGGTTAGGGTTAGGGTTAGGGTTAGGGTTAGGGTTAGGGTTAGGGTTAGGGTTAGGGTTAGGGTTAGGGTTAGGGTTAGGGTTAGGGTTAGGGTTAGGGTTAGGGTTAGGGTTAGGGTTAGGGTTAGGGTTAGGGTTAGGGTTAGGGTTAGGGTTAGGGTTAGGGTTAGGGGTTAGGGTTAGGGTTAGGGTTAGGGTTAGGGTTAGGGTTAGGGTTAGGGTTAGGGTTAGGGTTAGGGTTAGGGTTAGGGTTAGGGTTAGGGTTAGGGTTAGGGTTAGGGTTAGGGTTAGGGTTAGGGTTAGGGTTAGGGTTAGGGTTAGGGTTAGGGTTAGGGTTAGGGTTAGGGTTAGGGTTAGGGTTGGGGTTAGGGGTAGGGTTAGGGTTAGGGTTAGGGGTTAGGGTTAGGGTTAGGGTTAGGGTTAGGGTTAGGGTTAGGGTTAGGGTTAGGGTTAGGGTTAGGGTTAGGGTTAGGGTTAGGGTTAGGGTTAGGGTTAGGGTTAGGGTTAGGGTTAGGGTTAGGGTTAGGGTTAGGGTTAGGGTTAGGGTTAGGGTTAGGGTTAGGGTTAGGGGTTAGGGTTAGGGTTAGGGTTAGGGTTAGGGTTAGGGTTAGGGTTAGGGTTAGGGTTAGGGTTAGGGTTAGGGTTAGGGTTAGGGTTAGGGTTAGGGTTAGGGTTAGGGTTAGGGTTAGGGTTAGGGTTAGGGTTAGGGTTAGGGTTAGGGTTAGGGTTAGGGTTAGGGTTAGGGTTAGGGTTAGGGTTAGGGTTAGGGTTAGGGGTTAGGGTTAGGGTTAGGGTTAGGGTTAGGGTTAGGGTTAGGGTTAGGGTTAGGGTTAGGGTTAGGGTTAGGGTTAGGGTTAGGGTTAGGGTTAA
>CAJVRI010001459.1:0-140273 GCA_911649635.1 Poeciliopsis gracilis | reverse complement strand
CAGTAGTACTTATTCAATTACATATTGCTGAATGAATGATAGATGAATGATAGATAGATGATAGATAGATAGATAGATAGATAGAATGATAGATAGATGATAGATGGATGATAGATGATGATAGATAGATAGATGATAGATAGATAGATGAATGATAGATGAATGAATGATAGATGATAGATAGATAGATGATAGATGATAGATAGATAGATGATAGATAGATGGATGGATAGATAGATGGATAGATGATGGATGGATGGATGATGGATGGATAGATGGATGATAGATGGATGATGGATGGATAGATGGATGGATAGATGAATGGATGGATGATAGATGGATAGATGGATGGATAGATAGATAGATGATAGATGGATTGGATGGATGGATGGATGGATGGATGGATGGATGGATGGATGGATGGATGGATGATGGATGGATGATGGATGGATGGATATCTGGTGTTTTTATGTTAGAGCTAGCGATAGCATAGTAGCACAGCTTGCTGCAACAGAAAGTTAGTAAAGTTCCAGTTCAAAATCTTTGGAATTAAGTGAAGAACCTGATTTTTTAGTAACACAATACAATGTAAATGAAAATAACATAACTTCTTATATTGAATATTCTCTTAATTTTTGCACAAGCTAGCATTAGCCATCAATGGCTACAGGACCGGCCCAAGGCAAAGCAAACTAAGCAGCCTCTTTGGGCCCCAGGGCCACTGTGGGCCCCCTAGAAAATTATTTTCTTTTGTAATAATTTCTAAGTCATTGTAATATCAAAACACACAATTTCACTATGTATGATCTGTTTTTACAATAATACATATTTGATCATGTATGTAGAAACCATTATTTTATGGATAAAAAGAATAATAAATTGCTCTTGGGGCCCCCTGGTGGCCGCGGTAAGTGTCGCACGTTCATGGTGATATGAGCTGCAGAGCATCTAAATGTCCCAAACTCCAGTCAAACGACGAGTCAGCAAAACTATGTCTCAGAAAAGGACTTATCCTTCAGGGAGGGGGAAAAGAAAGAGGAAGCATAGAAGGAAGCCAAGAAAAAGGTTTGTTTAAATGTTTCTTTATGATGTAATGTAATGGAAAGATAGTAAAGCTGCCAATGGATGCTTTACGGGTCCAGTTGTTGAACCGGACCCGGACCGGTCCAGTTCAACAACATTTAAGCTGCTTCTTTGGGTGAAACTGAGTTTAAACTCTAAATGAGTCGATTCTCCTGGTGGATCTGAATATTTCTGAGCTATTTTGATAATGATCCTGCTGCAGCAGGATGAGCTGCTGCAGGATGAGCTGCTGCTGCAGGATGAGCTGCTGCAGCAGGATGAGCTGCTGCTGCAGGATGAGCTGCTGCTGCAGGATGAGCTGCTGCAGCTGAGAAAAATTATTTTGTGGCTAAAAACATTATTTTATATAAATTTCTAAGTTATGAGAAACCACAGTTAAAATCATTTGAAGGCTCGGAATCAACCCAGTACTGGTACTGGTACCAGTCCACATTCTCAGGAGAGAAAAACTCACCTGGTATAAACGACGTTTTCAGCTGTTGGAGCTGAAGATAAATGAATTTAATGTGATGGATGTGTTTCTGCACCGATTGCAATTTTCTGGCTGATCCCTGGTTCCGATCCCTGGTTCTGATCCCTGGTTCCGATCCCTGGTTCTGATCCCTGGTTCCGATCCCTGGTTCCGATCCCTGGTTCCGATCCCTGGTTCTGATCCCTGGTTCCGATCTTTAAACCGCCTGACCTGCTGATTTTGGCTCATATGAATTTATTTAGTCTGAAATGTTAGATCAGATCAGCTTCACCTGTCAGTGTCAGCAGATCACGATGCCCCAAAATGAAGGAAATCAACTGGTTGATAAATCAATTGGCCAACAAATGTTTTCTATTCTGCATGTATAAAATGTAAACAGCCAGAGAGACAGAAACGTCCCAGCAGGTGAGTGAATGATGAGTGAATGATGAGTGAATGATGAGTGAATGATGAGTGAATGATGAGTGAATGATGAGTGAATGATGAGTGAATGATGAGTGAATGATGAGTGAATGATGAGTGAATGATGTGATGATCAGACTGCTGATTGAGTGAATGATTTGATGATCAGGATTTTTTTGTGCGCCAAGTTTTTAGGCAACCTGCGCACAACTTTACGCGTGAGGCTCGTTTTCGAGTTTTTCATTTCTATTATTTTGTTAAAGTTTATATGTGTTTATAAAATGCTTTCATTATATTGAAATTGTAAACAGAAAAATCAGGTAAAAACATAACATTTTTCTGCATTGTTTTTTAAATAAACAAAGTGCAAAAGTTATTTGTGAGCAAATTTATGCAAAAATCTTTTTTACAGTGCAGTTTAGAATCTACAATAGAAAAGTAAAATAACATTTTAAGAGGGATTCTAAAATAAACGTTTCAGTTTGATCATTTTTCACCGCACTGTAGAACCAAACCTGTTATATTTATGATTTTTAAAACTGTCAGATCTGTGAGGTTTAGAAAAAGTTGTCATGTAAACCAAACATAACATGACAAACTGCGACCCACCAGACATTTACATCTCTAAATATTCAGGAGGGTCAGCAGCGAAACTGGCTCGCAGTTTTTCCTTTTGTTGTGTCTGATTGTTGCTTTATTTTCATTTCTGTATTTTTATGCAGAATAAAGCAGATGTTGGATGAATGCAGGACATTGTTCTGGATGAAACAGCCTCATCCAGCTTTTACATTCCTGCTGCGCTCCGCAGCTGCCTGTTGCCATGGAAACCAGCGCCGCTCAAACACGTTCACTGTCAGTGGCTCCATTTCCTCTGCTGGCAGCACAGGCTGCAGCACAGGCTGCAGCTCAGGCTGCAGCTCAGGCTGCAGCACAGGCTGCAGCTCAGGCTGCAGCACAGGCTGCAGCACAGGCTGCAGCACAGGCTGCAGCTCAGGCTGCAGCACAGGCTGCAACAGGCTGCAGCTCAGGCTGCAACAGGCTGCAGCTCAGGCTGCAGCTCATGGTGCATAAATGAGGCTTTGGGATCCAAAGTTGATCTGAAGCTGCAGAAACTATGACATGTTTTGTGAAACTGTAACAACATGGTGACACAATGTGAACAGATTCGGCACTGATTGGATCGTTTGAACAAATATGTAAAAAGTCCTTATAAGTTATTGAGCTTCAGCAGCTGCTCCTTTATTTTGCTCATTTCTACAAGCTTTGGCTTAAAGGGAAACCAGAGTCTCAGGTTATCAATTAAGCAGAAAATCATTTAAAAAGTACAAAGAAAAACAACTAAAAAGATGATTTTAAGAAAAATATCAAAGGCAATAAGCTTATATTTTATAATTTAAAGGTTTAGTTTGAACTGCGACAGCCAGGCGACGTGTCCAGGGCGACCTGTCCAGGGACCTGTCCAGGGCGACCTGTCCAGGGACCTGTCCAGGGCGACCTGTCCAGGGTGACCTGTCCAGGTGATCTGTCCAGGCGACCTGTCCAGGCGACCTGTCCAGGTGACCTGTCCAGGTGACCCCGCCTCTCGCCCGAAACGCAGCTGGAGATAGAAACCAGCAGCTCCTGACCCCGTTAGGGAGGAGGGTGACCGGAAAATGGATGGATGATTTAGTTTGAATTGTGTTGACAGATTTCAAACAGAATCCTGCAGGAAAGTCTCAGGAAATAATGTTTTCAGCAACTCAATAAAGTGAAACTCATTGCATAATTAATAACATATATTGTTGTTAGTTCTCTTAATTAATTACAGTAACCCACTGAAAGCTAATGTAAACATGACATTTAAGATTTAAAAATGATGTCAAAGCAATTAAAACCATTTTTATTACATTGTGAGCTTAATGAAAACTGTTCAGCATCAATGTGACAGTAAAACAGCTTCAGTTTATTGCCTTGTTCTTGTACATTTAGTATTCACTCATTTTCAGTTCCTGTTTTTCTGCAGCACAGAAAAGATTCTAGTTTCATGTGAAATAAAATATCTTTCAAAGCGTAAAACCCTGCACTAATTTAAAATACATACTGAGTGGGCGTTGGAGAGAAAGCTGCGCTGGATGTTTGCTGAACTCTGAACTTTGCTTTAGACAGGATCGATTGTGAAAAACATTTATTTTCAGCAGTTAAAACTCGTTACTGCGGCTCGTTTGTCCTGGTAGCAGAGAAATGGAGATGTTTGGTCTGTGGCTGCGGGACGCGACGCGTTTCGCTGAATCTTCACTCGACTTTAAACCAAGGAGAGCCGCAGCGTCTGGGTTTGTCTCCACACAGGAAACGTCTCAGACTGACGTCCTGCGGCTCGATCTGTTTCCATCTCATCCATTTCATATAAACGTCACGCCACCACGTTTCAGAAAAACTAAACAGGAATTCATTACATGGTGAATTGTAAAAAAAAAAAGCAAGAATAACATGTTAAATTAGAGACATTAATTTATTGCTTTTATTGCAATATGATATTTCAGGGGGCAGGATTACATAAAATGGACTTTTTCGATCATTATATCATTTCGAGTGTTGCTTTGATTCTTTCATGTTTAAAAAGACTATTATTCTCCATGGCAACCATTCAGGTGTTAGAACACCTGGGTGAACCTAGCCCCGCCTTTGACGCTTAGCTCCTCCCCCGCTCAACTCCTCCAGACTAGCTAATAGCAAATAGCTGAGCTCATTATAGGAGCTGCTGTTCAGAGCGACGCTGTTAAAAACGTTAAAGGGTTAATAGAGGAGCCATGTTGGGACGACTTTCTGGAGGCGGAGCTTCAGAAACAGCAGGAGCTTCTTAAAGAGACAGAGACCCAATTTCAAGGCGTTAAATCAGGAAGTAAAATTTATTAAGTGATATTTGATAGATAGTATTTTGTAACAACTAGAGGTAACAAAGAAAGGACAATCGGACCTGCACCTGCCGTCTGACTCTAAAGTTTCCATGTTTGTGTCGTAGGCTCGAATCCCCCTGAGGCCCCATGGAGCAGGATGTGGAGAGTCCGGCCGCCGTCAGGAAGCCCAAACTGCCCAAGCAGGCCCGGGAGGACCTGCCCAAGCAGCTGGCAGAGACAGACAGAGCAAAGAAGATCCAGCGCTACGTCCAAAAAGACGGGAAGTGTAACGTCCACCACGGGAACGTCCGTGAGACCTACCGCTATCTGACAGATATTTTCACCACGCTGGTGGACCTGAAGTGGCGGTTCAACCTGTTCATCTTCGTGCTGGTGTACACCGTGACGTGGCTGTTCTTCGGCTTGATGTGGTGGCTCATCGCTTACCTCCGCGGCGACCTGGACCATATAGCTGATGGTCAGTGGACTCCGTGCGTCAACAACCTCAACGGCTTCGTATCGGCCTTCCTGTTCTCCATAGAGACGGAGACCACCATCGGCTATGGATACAGAGTTATCACGGACAAATGCCCCGAGGGAATCGTTCTGCTTCTGGTCCAGTCGGTGCTGGGATCCATCGTCAACGCCTTCATGGTGGGCTGCATGTTTGTTAAGATCTCGCAGCCCAAGAAGCGAGCGGAGACTCTTGTGTTTTCCACCAACGCCGTCATCTCCATGAGAGACGGACGGCTGTGCCTGATGTTCAGAGTCGGAGACCTCCGAAACTCGCACATCGTAGAGGCTTCCATCAGAGCCAAGCTCATCAAGTCCAAGCAGACCAAGGAGGGGGAGTTCATTCCTCTCAACCAGACGGACATTAACGTGGGCTACAACACCGGAGACGACCGGCTGTTCCTGGTGTCACCGCTCATCATCTGCCACGAGATAAACCAGCACAGTCCCTTCTGGGAGATCTCCCAGGCTCACCTGGCCAAGGAAGAGCTGGAGATCGTTGTGATCCTGGAGGGAATGGTGGAGGCCACAGGTCAGCCTCCTGCACAATGTTTAATCCAATTTAAGATTTCTAAAGGTGACCAGCTTCCTGGAAAAGATCAGGATTGGTCAACGGCCTATCCAAAACATGTTCATTATAACTAAATCATTCTTAGATGATGAGATTTCAGTTTGATTAGTTCTGCCTATTTGGAGTGAAAGTAGCTGCAAACAGACGAGCAATTATACAACTCTACATCTTTGAAAAGCAACAGTGGAGCCTCCTGCTCAACCAGCCAGAATGCAGCAGATCAACAACTAAACTCTTGTCTTTTCCAGCAGCCATTGTACAGCACATAAAAACCAGCTGACCAAATGCTGGATATCAGCCGGGGTTGCTAGGCAACGGTATAATACATGTCGATTGTGAGTCAACAATCAGGACGTTTTTTTCAACGGCTCTTTTTTCAGACACCATAAAACATGGAAGCTGTTGGTCGATTCAGAAGCAGCAAAACCAAAACAGAAGAAGAAAAATGCACAAATTGCAAGTTTTGCATAATCGGTTCCCTTTAAAACTGATTATAGAAACATGAAAGGTATTTTTATGTTTCAGTTCCACGAAAACTCAAATTCTTATGATGCACATTTTGTTTGAATTCATCAAAAATATGAGCAGTCGTTTATTTTGGTCACTGTGACTGAAACATGATTGAGTCATTTTTACATTTTGGACTCGAGCAGAATGACAGTTATTCAGTTTTAGAGAAGATTATTATCATTTAATGTAATTATACTGATTTAATATCATATTTAATATAATCGTATGACTAATCGATTCATACGATGAATCTGGAGATAATTGATCAATCAGATCAACCTGATTGATCTTTCAGCCCTAGAGATAATAAACATGTTCAACTTTCTACATGTCAAATAAATGTTTCTACCTTTAACATATTTGTTTTACATGTAAATATGAATATTTACATATTTTCCGTTCGTTCAGGAAATGAGGATTTTTATTTGTTTCATTAAATGAGTTGAATTTTGAAATTAGCTTCATTCAGACGAGTTAACAAACAACAAACGTTGGAAAATTGGACAGTTTGAGATTCTTTACATTTGTACTGTAGAAACAATCAAAAATATCAAATCGTTATGTTTTCACAGAACAAACTGAACAAAAGCTGCTTTTGGTCAAGCAGCTAACCCTAACCAACCCTTCACGCCATAAGAACACAAAGTCATGCAGCGTAGAACCAACAACCCAACATCACATCAAGTCAGGCGTCGTCAATAAATTGATGACGTTTCCAGTAAAACCAAGCAGCTGCTTTCAGTCTGGACTTAAAGGATCTCAGGGTTTCGGCTGTTTTGCCGTTTTCTGGAAGTTTGTTCCAGATTTGTGGTGCATAGAAGCTGAATGCTTCTCCTCATTTGGTTCTGGTTCTGATGCAGAGCAGAGCAGAACCAGAACCAGAACCTGATGGTGTAGAAGGTTGATCTTTAATGTCTTGTGTTGCTGAGCCGCTCAGTGATTCATGAACTAACAGTTTTAAAGTCTCTGAGCTGCAGGGAGCCAGTGAGGAACTGCAGAACCAACCGGGTCCATGAGCTCCATCCTCCTGGTTCTGGTTCTGGTCTGAGCACTTGTTTCTCCATGTTTCCAGGTTCTCCAGGTTCTCCATGTTCTCCAGGTTCTCCAGGTTCTCCATGTTCTCCAGGTTTTCCATGTTTTCCAGGTTCTCCATGTTCTCCAGGTTTTCCAGGTTCTCCAGGTTTTCCAGGTTCTCCAGGTTCCTCTCACAGTCCAGAAACATGACTGTCAGGTTAAGTGGTCTGTATACGTTTGGTGTGAGTGTGTGTAGTTGTGTGCCTTTGTGTTTCCCTGTGATGGACTGGTGACCCGTCCAGGTGACCCCGCCTCTCGCCCTTTGACCTCTGGAGAGGTACCAGCACCTCTTGACCCCAATGGGATAAAGTTGGATGAAAATGGATGTATGGATGGCCAGTAGTTGCTAATGATGCTAATGTCCTGCAAACTTCTGCAGGAGGCTCCACTTCTGCTTTTCAAAGACGTATGGTTTTATAATTGCACATCTGATTTTCACGGTGAAAATAATCTGATTGTCTAAGAATAATTTAGTGCAGAAATGTCAAGAAGGTTTTGTTTAGGCCATAGATTTATGCTAATGTCACCTTTCCGTTGGTTCCTACCATATCAGCGGTGATAAATGACGTGTTGTCGGTTGTCTGAGCCTGGCTGTGTCTGCAGGGATGACGTGTCAGGCCAGGAGTTCCTACGTCAGCAGAGAGATCAAGTGGGGTTACCGCTTCATGCCCGTCCTGACGCTGGAGGACGGCTTCTACGAGGTCGACTACAACAGCTTCCACGAGATCTACGAGACCAACACGCCGGCCTGCAGCGCCAAAGAGCTGGCCGACATGGCCGCCCGCGCCCGGCTGCCCCTCACCTGGTCGCTGGCCAGCAAGCTGAGCCAGCAGGAGCTGGCCGAGTCGGAGCAGGAGGGGCAGGACGGCAAGGCCGGCCCGGAGAGCCAGGACAAGGCTGCCGAGAGGAACGGGGAGATAGCCAACCTGGAGAGCGAGTCCAAAGTGTAGCGAGAACCAACCGAGCGGCTCAGCGAGAACTGTAGAAATCCTTCACTAGATCCGCTTTCCAGATTCACACCTGGAGAACCAGAACATGTAGAACGAGGCCACAGCTGGACTGAGAATCCTCTGCATGTTGCAGCTGTCGTGTGACGTCTCCTCAGATCCCTGTTATTTTTTCTAACCAGATATTCCTAGGGGCATTTGCAGAAGTATTTTTGTACATATTATAAGCAGTTTTGGATTCTTTGTTTTGTTTCTGTGTGAATATCTACATGATGTTTGATACTACTACCTTTAGGTTAGTTCTGTATATAGTTTATGCCTTATGTATGTATAAAGCTTTCAATAACCTTTTTCAGAAATATATCTAAGCATGTAACAGTTCGTTTCTCTGGCATTCTGCACAAACTGGACGGCATTAACGCTCTGAGACAAACATGGATGGATGCAAGCTCTAGTTGAAACCAATGAGGAATTCTTCCCCGGATGAAAAGTGTGTGTTTATGATTGAACTAGACCAAGCCATGACTTGCTGCTTACAGCTGATCCACTTCAGACAATGGCCCTTTAAAACTGCATTTTGTCACTTTTTGCACACTGGAAACTTCTTGTCAGGCGCAGGATGTTATCTGATGTTCTCCAGATTTCCCTCACATGTTACCTAAAATCATACACAATAATAAACAGAAAGTTCCTTATTATGCAGCCGAGGACGTATTGTTTTGCTTGTTTTCTGGTTGATACTTTATATGATTTACTCTTTGAAGATTAAAGTCAGAACCAATAAACAATTAATAGACTCACACTTAATCGCAGACTAATTGATTATTAGATTAATATGAGTTCCAATCGATTAACTAATGTCCGCTGTTGGACCTTGTGTCAGTGCTGTACTTTGGCCGCCATCCAGCAGAGGGCGCCGCTCGTCGTCCTGAAAGGGAGACGTTAATGCAGAAGTAAAGATGGCGGACTGTCCCGGAACCGGAGCAGAGTTCGGTGTTGGATGGAAATGAACTTTCTTCGGTTCGTGTCGCTCATTCAGACGAACTGCGGAAACTTTTCAACCTGCAGCTGCGAAGACGGAAAGTTTCAGTCATTTCATTTTTCTGTTCAGTCTGTAAATGAACATTCTGTGTTTTAATTTATGCATATAGTGAAAATGTGACTTTTGTGTTTCCGTTTGGATACCAGAGAAAATTACAATTTTTAAGAAAATGGCCGCTAAACATTAATCGATCGATAAGCTTAATCAAGTTTAGATTGACTCATTAATCGATAACTTGCGTCCATAAAACGAAGATAACAGTGAATACAACGACACAATAAAATACCCTGGAGAAAAGGGAACTTTGCTTCCAGATCGTGTTTAATCCGGACAAAAGGCCCGGAGCCGGAAACCGCCGGGAGAGGTCATAGAGGTCACAGAGGTCAGAGGTCACAGAATCAAGGTTTGAGATGGACTTTAGAAATGGCTGCAGTGCCTCCAAAATGATTCATGCATGCAGCCACAGCGAAGCTGTGAAATAAACGTAAATATCAGTTTTTAAAGCTGTTTTAAACATTTTGTTTCTGTTTTACAATATTATATTTTAGCAATTCCTATTAAATAAATTCACCTTCAGCGTTTTTCAATTTTTAGCGCTGAAAAACTTTCAACCTTCAGATTTGATCTGTTATAGATATTCTATAATATCTGTAGTGATGCTGTCGGCAGGACGGTCCTCTGGTAGCAGTCAGTCTCACAGCGACTGATGAGACCTCTGACTGAAGCTGCTGCTGCTGCATGATTCCTGATGCTAACATGCTAACAGCTCATTTCTCACTAACTTGACGACACGTTGCGTTTACACTAAGATGTGGGCGAAATTTCATGATATTCCACTAATGTTAAAAGAACTGTTTTGTAATTGCAGAGTTTATGTAAGTTATTAAATTACATGTGAATAAGATTATTAACACAATAAGTCATTAAAAAATAGCAGCGCCATCCTCCTCCTCCCACTTCCTGTCGTCCTCTTCTTCGTAGTTTCCACCAGTAGTAACATCCAGTTGCCGGTCGTTTGACCTGTGATGCGAACAAACTATTTCCATTACAGTTTAGCGAAATACGCCATTTCTGATCACAGCTGGTAAATAAAATAAAACATCTTGTCCTAGTGCAGAACTTTGATCAAAACTCGGGACCATGTGAAGTCAGTGGAAACACAGCTCCTGCTACTCCACCTCATTTGCTTCTGCACCAGTTTTTAAACTAACCCTAACAGCTAATAAGATGCTGTTTATAAGAACAACAGTGTCGTCACGGTTACGTGAGAGCGCAGTGTCGTCACGGTTACGTGAGAGCGCAGTGTCGTCACGGTTACGTGAGAGCGCAGTGTCGTCACGGTTACATGAGAGCGCAGTGTCGTCACGGTTACGTGTCAGAGCGCAGTGTCGTCATGGTTACGTGAGAGCGCAGTGTCGTCATGGTTACGTGAGAGCGCAGTCTGACAGTTGGAGTTAAATTCTTCCAGCATCTAAACCAAAAATGCAGAAAAAGTTTGACCAAAATGATTAACAGAAATTTGCTTTGACGGCATCAGGAGAAAAATTAGTTTATGCCTTTTTACAGCGAATAGTTTCATGTGACGCGTTTTAACAAAAGCTTGAACTTACTGCAGCGTTGTGAGTTGGACGTCGTGAGGCAAAGTTAATCTTGGACAAAAGTTTTGGATTAATAATCTTTATTTCGCTAAAACAAAAATGTTTGGACCATTTGTGAAATATTAAACCAACACTTTAATGTTAACCATACTTCTACAGAAAAATCATTTAGATTTTACTTTTAAACACATTTTCATTTTAACGTTTCAATTAAATGCTTTCTCTTAAGTTAGTGATAAAAAGTTTATTAAAGAAAGTTTCAAGCTTGTAACCCCATTAAACATATTTAACACTTAAGTCACAAATGCATAAATTAGGTTTCTAATTTTAGAAATTCCTAAAACAATTCACACTAATAAAACAGAAAATCTGCTCTATTGCCAGCGTTGGGTTTGAATAAATTAATTTTATTTGCTTGCAATGAAAAAGTTATGTAGCACACAAATTAAAAATAACGAAAAAGGAAACTCATTTGCAAATTCTGCAATTTATCGTCAAACAAAAGTTAAAATCAGTTAAAATGCCTCTATTGACAAGTTAAAAACAAAAATGTACCGTAAATTAGAGTGAATGTTTTAAAAGCGTTTTTATGTTCAGTCTGAAATAAAACAAAAGTCAGAATCACTTTATTAAGACAAAGTGATTCTGAAATGAACCGAAACAGATTCAGTCAGTATATTTAAACTCAGTATGAATTTATGTTAATGCTTAAATATTTGAACTAATCAAATATTCACAGATTCACTGTATTGGACTTTAACAAAGTGTTAAATGTTTACCCTGGATCAGTGATGTCATCTGGGCGCGATGACATCACTGAAAAACAGATTTCCCAAAAATGTACATTTTTAAACCCCCAAATTTGATTAATCAATCAAATGGATTGATTGCTAGCTGTGTGACGATCTGCTGATAAATCAATGGATCTGAATCAGTTTTCAGGTGTTGCAGGTCCGGCTCCTGGACGTTGGGGTCGGTTCTGAAGTTTCAGGTTTCCTCTCTAGCCGACAAACATGCGGGGTTTGATGGGCGCCAGCAGGTTTTCGCCGTCCACGCCGCTGGCGTCGATGGCCGAAGCCTTGGAGGCCTTGGTGTCCAGAGGATACCTGTCCAGGATGTGGCGGACGTCCCGCCGGACGCCGTCGGTCCAGGTCAGGAGGTCTGCCTGCAGGCTGTGCGCCGCCGCCGTCACGGCCTCCTGCCGGGCGCTCAGACCCGACAGCAGCTGCAGGTTGTGGTTGAGCCGGGCCAGGACCGGGCCGGCGGCACCGCTGACTCCGGGTCCGCCGTCGGGCCGTCCGTCCTCCGAACCGCTGCATCGGGGCGAGGCGTGACCCGACATGTGGCGCTCAAACTCGTCTGGGGAAAGGTTGAGAGACTGAGCGTCCAGCTTCTCGATGAAGGCCACAGCGCAGCACTGCAACACAGACACAGCCGTTAGCGCTGCGCCGTCCGCAGCTAGCTTCGGCCACTAACTAGATGCAGAGGCGCTAACTAGCTACTGTGCTAACTAGCTGCCATTGCTAACCAGAGTTTTCTGATGCAGTTTCCTCTGGTCTGAACAGGAAGTGATGGGCGCCATCTTGGTTGGTAAAGCATGGCGGAGCCGCGGCTTTCTGTCCAACTGGTAGAAAATCTGCTGACACGTTTAAATCTGTCCAAGCAGCTACCATGAATTTAATTTGACTTTATTTACAGTTTCACTGGATCCTAATCTGGGTGAATCTGAACTGTAACTTCTGAACTCAGTTCCAGTTCACTGACTGAACAGATTCAGTTTCTCTCTTGATAAGCGAGTAAGGAGTGAAGCGGACCAGGTTGGTGAAGTAGTATCCGTCCTCTCCGGTCATCAGCCGGCTCGGGTTGCAGAAGCGGGTGATGTACTGGATGTTGGACTGCAGCCGCGGCGGGTTGGCCTTCAGCACGATGTAGATGAGTGCCGGCAGGAAGTCGTCGGCGGACGCCGGCTCATTCTTGGTGATCCTGATGGCGCTGAAGATGTGCTTGCTGCAGCGAGTGATGCAGGCCAGCTTGTCCCGCGGAACGCGCTTCGAGTCCATCTCGATGATGTCTGCAACCAGACCACAGGTTTCCCTGCCTTCAGTAGCAATGCTGTTGCCATGGTTACTGTTCATTAAAACTGATCAGGATTTACAGCCATTTAACAAACAACCCCATCGCATTAAACTCAAACAGAGAGGAAACGTTTACGAACGTAAACCGTAAAATCTGCAAAACGGGCCGTAAAGTTCTAGAAATAATCCTAATTATTTTATTGGCTGATGGAATCGCTGTTTCTCACCTGTTATGGCTCTAACCACGTTCTCTGACACTTCGGCCGTTTCTTCCTCCATGGACACACACAGCATCTGGACGGTGACCCAGTGCAACGCCCTGCAGACACACGAGGCAAACCGCGTAACAAGGCTCAGCACAGCCCGGGGGTGAAGCGCCACCCAGGGGACGCTGACATGCAGTGTGCAGGTGTGCTCACGTAGAAACAAGGAGCTGAGCTTTAAACGCTGCTAGGTAACAAAATGCAGACAGAAACTTTCAGAGGTGATGCTGAGAGTGATGAAGAGCTGACCTGATCCGGTCCTGGGTTGCCAGGTCCTTCTTCTCGTCGTCCGTGGTTTCTGGGCAGAAGACACTCTTGTACAGGCGGGTCATGATGTATTTCTCCACCTGGTCCATCACCTGATCCACCGACTCTGACGACCCTGATGAGAAACACAGTGAGACGCTGCTGCTGCCACCTGGTGGCTGGCTCAGGTCACACTGATTCATTCATCTAGAATAATTACCAAGTAGCGTCGCTGCGCTAACCTTTAAAGTGACTCATGAGGCGGTCGGCCAAACTCTGGTAGAAATCCTGAACGCACTCCGACAGCTCGTCTGCTCCCAGGTCCTGTCCAGAGCAAACAAAAGGCTAGTGGCTAACGCAGTTACCCGCTAACACTGAAAACACAGAACTACAGTCACAAAAATAGCAAGCAGCTAACACAGCTATTAGCTAACTGCTAGTGCTAAGCACACAGAGTCACACTAATAGCTAGCGGCTAATGTTAAGCACTCAGAGTCGTGCTAATAGCTACCGGCTAATGTTAAGGACACACAGAGTTGCGCTAATAGCTAGGGGCTAACGTTAAGCACAAAGATTTGTGAAATTTAAGGACACACAGTCACGCTAACAGCTGACGTTAAGCACACAGAATTATGCTAATAGCTAGAGGCTAACGTTAAGCACACAGAGCCGTGCTAATAGCTAGAGGCTAACGTTAAGCACACAGAGCCGTGCTAATAGCTAGAGGCTAACGTTAAGCACACAGAGCCGTGCTAATAGCTAGAGGCTAACGTTAAGCACACAGAGCCGTGCTAATAGCTAGAGGCTAACGTTAAGCACACAGTCACTTACTGGCTCTTTAAAAGAACCCCAACAGACTTCATTAAACTTATTTCTATTTTTAAAGTTTTTTATTGATCTGATCAGATTTGAACTTATTAATCGGATAAAATAAAAAATAAAAATGAATAATAGTGATATCTCAATCATTCATTTTTATTCTTGGTTAATAGTCAAAGAATCGTGAACTAACTTAGTAATCATAGGTCGTTAGTAAAATAATTTGTAGACATTATAATCGGGTCAGATGTAATATTGTTTTATTTAACTGTCAGTGAAATAATAATCAGAAATAACGAGTTTCAAACGTCCATCTGTGTGAAATTTCCTGAATAAATGTCCTATACCATTCTGACTAACTGATTGATTGATTGACTGGTTGATGGATTGGTTGGTTGGTTGATTGATTGACTGGTTGATGGATTGATTGGTTGGTTGATTGATTGACTGGTTGATGGATTGGTTGGTTGGTTGGTTGGTTGGTTGGTTGGTTGGTGGCTCAGCGATCCGTCCTCACCTTCTTGTTGGACATGCTGACCAGGAAGGCCCGGCACTGCTTATGGATCTCTCTGCCGGGTTTGTGAAGGTTCTTCAAGAACTCCACAAAGTCTTTGGACACCTGGTCGGCGTCAAAGCTGGCGCGGCGGCTGATGGATGGAGACGCTGACTTTCCCTCCAGAGGCTCTGATCAGAAAAATGGATTATCATTCACTTTCTCTTCTTCAGAGTTTCCTAAACCTAAGCCATTACTCGCAATTAATCGTAATAAATCGATTATTAAAATAATCAACTAATTTAGTCACAGCACTTTGTATCAGCTGTGGCAAGTGCTTTATAAATAAACTTGGTATGGTACAGATTAATTAACTGCAGAATAAAACATAAATAAAAACAAACACAACAGAACCAGAAATGAAAAGATTTCTGAAGTCTGTAAACAAACAATATTCACCATCAGATGGAAATTATTTTGCTAATTTTAATTTTTTATTGATTAATTGCTTATTGCAGTAGGATTAGTTGTAAAACGCAGTTATCAAACAAGATGGCTGCCCCGGGTGATGACTTCACCCTGAACTACAGAAACCCAAAGAGTTCATGGTGGAAAATAAATCCACATTTTCCAGAAATTAAATCTCTCTAAACCAATTTATCACCTAAACTGATCAATTGGCCAAATCAATTTATTGCCGCGTTTGTATCAAGTTTAAAAATGGAGCCGATCCACTCAGGCAGATGGGCGAAGCGGGACGAAGCGAGCAGCACCTTTCTTAGCGGCGGTTCGAGACGAAGGGCTGAAGAACTTCTTCACCGTTGTCACTTTGCGAGTTTTCTCGTTGGTTTTCTTCTCCTCAAACTTTGAGAACGGGGCGAGCGCGGCGTGACCTGCGGCGTGACCTGCGGCGTGACCTGCGGCGTGACCTGCGGCGTGACCTGCGGCGGCCGAGCCGTGCGCCACGTGGCTGCTGGCGTACGCCTCCTCCTCCTCTCTCTGCAACCTGCGGCGGGGACACGTTGAGCCGGGCGCACTGAGCTGAAACGGCGGCCATGTTTGGCGGCTGCCCTTACTTTTCCGCCAAGGCCCAGTCATCCTGGATCTGCTTCTGCCGGACCCGCTGGTACTCCTCCCGCCAGCACTTGGAGCACAGGCCCTGCCATGCGGCGTTGCCGTAGTAACCACATCCTTTTTTGCACAGCAGGTCCGACTGGTCGACGTGGATGCCCCGCCGCTCTGTCCGCTGACTCATGGTGGTCTGGAGAGGAAAACGCTCCGTTTGTTTGGTTGGTTTGTGTCTCAGTTTGAACTAAAATGTTCTTCATTAACTTCCTCTGCTGGAAATAAACACAGACACTGAAACTCATCAATAAAAGACTGAACTTCCCTTCACAGTGCTTCTCCTGCAGTTACAATCTGAACTTTAGTCATTGGAGTCTGGTGTTTAACGTCTGTCTATTCTAGTCATTCAGGTTATTTTAGACATTGTGAAGAAAAATAACCGCCAAAATATCTACATTTATTTTGTTTCAAACACTTGTTCCTTTTATTTTCATTTAGTGTTAGTCCCTTTTCTCTTACCTTGATCTAGTTCTATTCCACTACATGATACTGAATGTTCATTAATTTATGAAATTAATGAAGAGGAGAATGTTGCTCTACTGCCATCTAGCGGTAAATGTGTAGGTTGCAGCTTGTTTTGTTCAAACCATCTTTAGGACAAAATCTAGTTTTCATTCTCTTCCTTCCTCTTTTGCCAAGCTGGCATTGAAAATCGTTGACGGAAATGAATAAACAAAAAAGTAATTTCCTCAAGTTGTGAACAGTTTTAGTCTAAAATGCCTGTTTTGTTTTAGGAAGTGACGAAGTGAGGAGGAACTGGAAATGCCTCTGAATCTACTAAGGTGACAGAAATGATCTGCGTCTTTCAATTCCTGCTTAATCGGCTGTTTATGTCCCTGTTTACCTGAACTCCACTGAATTCAGAAGATTTTGTTTAATTTGATTAACTAGGTAGCTGAATCGGCCTCTCAGATTTCTTTACTTTTATTGAAATTATGTCTCTAAACTACTTTGTTTAAAATACATACTTCGTAGTTAATATCCTCTGTTATGTTATAGACATAGTATGACAGTATGAATGAAAGTATTCTTAACATTTATCTAAAATAATTGTTAGCGATAAAGTCCAGCATGACTGATTTTGTATGAAATGAGTAATTTTACGCTCCTGCAACATAAAATGTTCATTTTAAAGCTGAAAATAAATAAAGTTCACATAAATAACATCACTTTGTCAAAAACGGACCAGATGCTTGAGGCACCAAAGATTTGCTGTTATTCTCCTATCAACCCGGCAGACAGAAAAAATGACAAAATGATGTTTATTCCTGTGTGCCTATAATAAGATGGAAAACATCAGCTGAAAGCTGCACATAAAATCAGCTGAAAGCTGCACATAAAATCAGCTGAAATCCTCACAATCCGCCTGTTTGCTCCATTAATGACTCTGTTATTAAAACACTTAACAATAAATGATCCATTTAAACCTGAGGAGAGATCATGAGGCCTGCTGGACTTTAAGGTCTGCTGTTGTAACCGAGTTAACTTTATTAGCCTTCGTGGATAATAAACGCGCATCCTTCATGTTTCCAGTCTTCATTAATTTGCTCGTTTCCTACAAACTGCGGGTGTTTAGGCGGCTAACAGTTAGCTCAGCTTTAGCAGCTACTCGCGGAGCCTAACGGTCTCCTTTAAGACCGAATACTGACGTTTTGTCGGGACTAAAATGTTGATACCCGTCGGTCCGCTCGGCGACTCACCTGTTATGTTTTCACCGAGAGGAACTGAACCGACCAGCTCCCCCTCTGCGTCCCCGGCCGATGACGGGGCACGCTTCGAAGAGGCGCGCAATGACGTCATCGCGTTGAGCGAAGCACGTCTGTTGGCTTCTGACCAAAAAACGTCTGTTCACAACACCAGTTTTAAAACTAATCGGTGCTTAGTGGCTGCGATCGTTGGTTATTTGTTTGTGTTTGCTGGTTCAAGGTCCAATTTGTAAACGTTTGGTCAGTGACGTCACAAAACCCCAGTCAAAAGATTCCATGACGTAAAGACCGAGAATCGAAACACCAGGATATTCTGCCGGAAGTACGGCAGAATGTTCCTAATGCAATAAGTTTTATGCTAGAGTCACAGCCATTAAAGAAGACCTCAGGACCGGCCCAAGGCAAAGCAAACTAAGCAGCCTCTTTGGGCCCCAGGGCCACTGTGGGCCCCCTAGAAAATTATTTTCTTTTGTAATAATTTCTAAGTCATTGTAATATCAAAACACACAATTTCACTATGTATGATCTGTTTTTACAATAATACATATTTGATCATGTATGTAGAAACCATTATTTTATGGATAAAAAGAATAATAAATTGCTCTTGGGGCCCCCCTGGTGTCCGCGGTAAGTGTCGCACGTTCATGGTGATATGAGCTGCAGAGCATCTAAATGTCCCAAACTCCAGTCAAACGACGAGTCAGCAAAACTATGTCTCAGAAAAGGACTTATCCTTCAGGGAGGGGGAAAAGAAAGAGGAAGCATAGAAGGAAGCCAAGAAAAAGGTTTGTTTAAATGTTCCTTTATGATGTAATGTAATGGAAAGATAGTAAAGCTGCCAATACAAAATTAGCTTGATAGCGTCTTGGACAGGTCCAGTTCAACAGAAGGACCTGCAGCAAACAGGAAGGGTGACGGACCGCTGACAGCCTCAGACCTTATATGGAAATGGGACCATTTCACTCCGGAAGTGAAGGGGGCGCTGTTTCCTATATTATCCGTGGTCTCCCGTTTTTATTTTCTTTTGAAATCTGCTATATTTTCACCTTTAGGAAGGATTTTTCACTCGCAGCATGTATTTGAACTTCTGTCTTTTATTTACTTCACAGTTTTTAACTAATTCTGTAGCTTTTGTGTATTTCTAGATCTGCATCTTTTCGGGCCTGATACTGCCTCTAGAGGCGTGCGGTGGTAACACAACTAATATAACTACATTACTAAATCAAAATGGCACAAAGTCTTTATTACTTATTAATTCTGGCATTACTGGAACAGTAAAAGATCAATTATCTTATAAAACACCATATTTGTTCATTTTCTTAACATTCTAGAGCTAATTAAATGACATAATACTTTCACACATTATAAGTAATATCTATATACAGTATCTCTATCAATTATAGGAGGAACTAAAAAATTAGGAGACATAAAAATAACACGATCAGCTACAATAAAAATACAAATTGCAATATGTACATATGAAATTTAACTGATCAAAAGTCAACAAACAAATGAATTCGGTTCAAAAGAATAACAACCAGGTTGTTAGACAGATACAAGCAAAAATTCACATTTTAGTTTTCATGCTGCCATGTATATTATTCTGAGACTTTTTGTTGGTTGAGTCTCAAATATAGGTAAAACTATTTAGTCCATCAACATGGAAATTTTCCTTCCACTCTAAAACAATAAATCCTATTCATAGAATCACATCATCAGCAATGTGTGAATAGAGCAAAACACTCATCAAGCTGCAGGTAAATGTCTTCATTGAGCTGGTAAAGAATAATTATTGCCCTGTCAATAAATGATTCCTAATAGATTGTTATTACCAGAGGAAAACAGAAACGGCTTCAGGAGCTCAGAGGGTCAAACTGATGAATAGAGAGGATGGATGCTCTCTGCTACAATATTCCTGCATCTTCCATCGTCTTTCAGCAAACAGCTGAGATAAACTTGGTTCTGGTTTCACCACCATTTACCTGCTGTTTACCTGCCAGGGAAAGTTTCATTAAAAGATTGTTGATCTGCAGCTCATGAGACGGAAACCAGCCGAGGAGATGAAAAGTTCAAACTTGAGTTAAAATGTTTTAACATTTTAGCTCAACAAGCTCTAGTTGGGTAACAAGATCACTGAGTCTTCTGAAAGACAGAGTCTCTGAGAACAGCCCTTATAGATACAGGAAGTGTTTTCAGCAGAGTTGAGCTGACTAACCAGGAACGACACCAGGAATTTAAAATTTGCCAGAGTTTCAACAGATTGGGCATCGAGAGAAACATGAATCACCTTCAGGTTTTGTTAATGTAAAGCAGGTTCAGGCTGTCTAATAAACGAATCGCTCTCCAGCAGGCTGGGATATCTGTGACAGATCTCTGGACCGGCGCTGATGACGAAAGTGATGACCTCCCGGGCCTGGGTCAAATAAACACAGATAAGCCTCATATCTCTGAGCTGGAGCTCAGTGTCTGCCATGATCCTGACGGCTCCGTCTCCGTGCCTTCCTTCTGCCGCCACCGTCCAGCAGCTGTTCTCTGTGGCCCGAGACGCCGACATCATCCCGGACATCTCCCTGGATCCGGTGCTCACCACCTTCCTGTCCCTGGACTCTGCCGCCGCCCTGCAGCACCGGTACGGCTTCCTGCAGCGCGGCATGAGCGGCGAGCAGCAGGTGGCGTTCCACCTGAATCTCACCGCGCAGCTGAGCAGCAGCAGGGTCACGAACGGCGGCGTTGGGGTCGTCGCCTTGGCCCTGTCCCTGCTGTTTGACCAGGTTGCCCAACATGTGCGTCAAATATTTCATTTCTCTGTTTAAAGTCTTTGTTTTAGCAACAGAGTATTAAGGACAAAACATTTATGGATAAATGTCAGAAATAAAGTTATTCATATAATGAGAATAATCCTAACCCTATTATGATGTTATTCTTCTGTGACTTTATTCTCATAATTTGATGTTATTGTGTCATTTTGTTAGTGTGGCCTGGGACAGATTTTAGAATGGGCTTACAGTTTCGGTTGCCCAGGGCTCCAAAATGACCTTTATTACATTTTTAATGAATTCATGCTTTACATTGTGTCTTATATGAAAGCAATTGATCAGATGAACTCCATGAATCTTTGGAGAACCACCCACAGTAATCAGTATGAGAGTTTTTGTGCAGCGGACTGGGCACCAAATGGGCTCCAGCCCAGGGCCACGACCGGGTGAGTCCGGCCCTGCTGCTCTGCTGTCATGTCCATGAAGCCAAACTTTTAAAGCTGCCATCAGGTCCGCGCTGCAGTTTCGCCACGGGGATCCGAAGTTCAGAAGGTGTTTGGCGTCAGCGCCTCGTCCAGAATCGGATCGATGATCCACGGCTACCTGCGCCTCGTCCCCGCCATCGCCAACACGAGGAGAAGATGGCGGAGGCCGCCGAGCTGTACGACGCCTGGCTTAACCTGGAGCTGATCGACCATTATGAGAGGATGACCACCAAGAAGAGGATGAGCACAGAGGCCATGCGGCAGTGGCTGGCCGGCGCCGCGTTTCACCTGCACCTGAGGATCCATCAGGTAAGCCGAACCAGAAAACAATGGAGGATAAACTTCTACAGAACTCTGGTTTCCATTTTCATTCAAACTGACATTTATGAGATAAATAATCTGAACAGCGATCAGTCTGCTGCTGCTGACTGAAGATATGGACCAAGAACCACCCATCAGAGCCAGGAGGCGGGGCTTAGCGCTGTCAGTCATCCTCATGTACTCTCTTGGCGTTGAGCATGAGAGTGATTGACAGCGCTAAGCCCCGCTCTGATTGGTTGTTTCTGACTGGTGTATTTCTGCAGTTTGTACTGGGAGCACTGGGAGGAGGCAGACGAGCTCGATCTATTTTTTTCACAGATTATTGGTGTCATAGAGTCACTACATAATAATTTGAACAAATTTTCTGGTGAAAGAAGAAATAAACAGCCAAATGAACTCTAAATGTAAAACCACCTGAGGAAAAGGAAGCACCTCGCTTTTAAAAGTATTTTTATTCTCGTATTTTACTCAAATACTCCTTCTTTTATGCAGGCGTGTCCAAAGTGCGGTCCAGGGGCCTTTAGTGGCCCTATGCTGATTGCATGCGGCCCCTGACATCAGTTGAAGATTAAAACAAAATCCATACAGACGTCTGATGTCTGATGACTTTCTATATTTAGTTTTATTTAGTTTGGAAGAAATGATCACAAAGTAATATCTTGAAGTACAAAAACACAAATTATTGCTCTTCAAATAATGATGTGCTGTTTACACAAACACTAATTTTGCTGCACACATTTCTGCTGTTAATTAATTCATAAAACTTGACTAAATTCGTCATGCATTTTAAAGAAACAGTGACCTGAATCTGGTTTTATTGCTCAGAAATTACTAAAAAATCTTCCAATTTCCTAGAAAATTTCTTTTGACAAGAAAACTTACCAGACTTTTTCAGGTTTGTTTTTATAGTGATCTGTACATCCCTTTCCAACAACAGATCTATTTGTTTAGTAGAAGTGGAGGATCATGCCGTATTATTTCCTATTATGTTGTATTTCCCCGGATTTGCCATATTTGGCATGAGTTTAGCCATCTTCAGGCCTGGCAGACATTGAAGCACAACTTTGATGTTTATCCCAGTTAATTAAGAATTCAACAAGGAATGGTAACAGAAAGCTGCTTTTTCCTCCAGTTCCGCTTGTTTTTGGATTCAAACCTGTTGGAGACGAAAGCAGGAACAGAGTAAATCTGAATTGATTCTCCAACAGGTTCGCCTTCACTCTGTGCCTTCTGGGTCCATCGAGTCTCTGCGTCTGTCCTACAAGACGGGGTTAAATCGCCTCGTTAGCGGCTACGTCGCCTATTTACGTAAAAACATTTTGGAGACTGAAGCGGGGGGAACATTGGAGCCAAAACGCAGCAGCGGGGACAACAGCAGCGTGGACAACAGCAGCGTGGACAACAGCAGCGTGGACAACAGCAGCGGGGACAACAGCAGCGGGGACAACAGCAGCGTGGACAACAGCAGCGGGGACAACAGCAGCGGGGACAACAGCAGCGTGGACAACAGCAGCGGGGACAACAGCAGCGGGGACAACAGCAGCGGGAATGTGACGGCTCTCCCGGCTGATGCCAAAGCCAACTCGACGGCAGGCGACCAGAGGAGCTGCGGGCAGCTGGTGGGAACAAATGCTTCGGCGGCGCCGTGTTTCAGGCAACTGGGTCTGCTGGTCATCGAGCCGCAGAGGGAGGTCAGTCACGGCGTCCGGCACCGGCCCTGTGAGTCTGCGGCCATCCAGGACGCCCTGGTGACGCGCATCATGAAGGCGCAGGACCTGCAGCGCAACAGGAACTTCTTCCTGTATCCGGAGAAAGTCCTGCGAGGCCTGCTGAGGCAGAGGCAGCACTTTGAGCTGCGAGCCAACCGGACCGAGGCAAACGGTCCATCCGGGTCACAGCCGCGTGGCGGCGGAGGGACAGGGCCGAACCTGAGAACCTGAGAACCTGAGAAGAAGAAAACCACACAATCAAGAGAATAAAGTCATAACATTACCGTTTTATTCTCGTGATATTATGATTACGACACTGGTTTAATTTTTTTTTATTCTTAATTTTTCTTAGTGTGGCGTAACACCCCACCAAACTTTAAAGATTAAAATGACAAAAACCTTTTAAATAACATGATAACAAAATAGAAAATCAAGGCAGAAGAAATTCTTCAAATTCAAATGATTAGTTTTTGGTTGATTGCATGTAAGCAATCAGCAATTGCATAAACCATTAGCATGTAAGCAATTGACTGATTGCTTACATGCAACCAACCAATGAATAAAGTTTATTAATATTGTACATTCCAGCAACAAGGCTTTAATCATAAAAACAGAAACATACAAAGTCATAGAAGACGCCTCATAAATAGTGACATATTTAGTGTTTCTTCTTGATCTATAAATCACTCACCAGGCTCAGCAGATGGGAAATAACACAAAACAGAAAACATTGTGCACAAACAAGAGGTCTCACTTAAACACAAACTGTAAGTTTTGTGTCTCAAATACTTTGGTTAAAATATTTCGTTTTTTTATTCAGTGAAGTTATTTGCACTGGATTGAGAATCCAAAACACTTTCTCAAGTAGAACGAGAATAATAATTTTACTCAAACAAATGTAAAACTACTCCTGAAATGATTATTCCCAGGTCATGTAATGGATGTTCTTTGCCACTTATTAAAATTCCTTTGGGATCAATAAAGTATTTTTGAAAACTTACAGTTGGGGGCTTGTTTTTAATATAGTCATCCTGTATTGATTAGTAAGATCAATCCTGCGTCGCAGTTTAAACGGCACAGCTCTTATTTTGTTGTTTATCAAACATTTGTGCTGAAATGTCCAGACCTTCTGTCCGGCGACTGGGGAACAAAGTGTAAAGGTTGCAGCCTTCCGCTGTAAATAAAGCCAGCTGGGGGCGCCAGCGGGGGGCGCTGTTCGCTGAGGCTGCAGCACCGCGCCGGAGAACAAGAAAACCCTTTTCATGCGTGCAGCTGCTTGTTTTTACGAAGCACCTGAAAACAGTTCAACACATTATGATCTGAGGAGGACAGAATATCACCGTGAAACCTCCAGTTAGCAGTTTTCATAAGGTAGGTTGTGTCTGACTCTGTTTTCAATCTCTTTAAAACATTTGGATGACATTTTAAATCGCTAGTTTTAGCTAACGGTCTGAGCGCTAAAACAAAAGGCTGATAATGGATTGAAACGTGACGAGCATCTGAGAAAATCTACTACAGTGTTAGAATAGCTTGAACTGTGAAAGGAAACGCATTTAATAACTCTGCAAGGCTTTAGTTTACGTCCTTGTGAGGATGTTGGGCCTGTAAGGAAGTCGGGGAGCTAAAATGCTAATGGTGGGTGGGGTTAGCCCTGGGGTAACCCCACCCACCAGGTAATCTGGGCATCGCTGGTTGTTTCCCTGTTGCTTTTAATGGCAGTCAGGCCTGGTTATTGCTCCGCGTTCCTGTGAGTGTCGGACACATTGAGCAGTTTTTGGCTGTTCGGGAACCGAAGCCAGACGGGTTGGGTCTCCGCCACATCCACACGTGGTTCCTTAAAACTGGCGCAGCCGCATTTAGTGGGAAAAGGAAGGAAAGTGGCGCAGAAAGCGGTTTGCGGTTTGGGTTAGTCTCAGGGTTGTTCCTGTTCGTTCTCATTTACAACCTGGTTTGTGTTCCTGGGGAGGGGCAGTTTACAGCCTTATAACCCCGGGGCAAATAATGCGGAAACATAAAGGGAATGGTTCCTCTTAAAGTCAGAGATTCTCCAATATGAACATTTGTAAATATCCTCTATTAATATGCTGTAGTCCTAATATGGCCGATATCATCTTGCCTTCATAATACAGTGGAGAAATGACCGCAGAGACGTCGATAAAGGGCAACACGATGGGAATAAATGATAAATATCGACAGGCTTTCCTTATAGGTACCGGCGGGAAAACCGCTGAATTGTGCATGGTTGATAGAAATGAGTCAAGAGTTCAGCTGCACAGTCAAAAATCCTTGGCATAAATCAAAGTAGTAATAATGAACAGATCAGCAGAAAGGTCTGAGCTTTCCTCATGTTGATGTTACAAATGTATATATTTTTGCCATAAATTATCAAGTTATGTTCCATTGTAGGCAATACAATGTTTGAAAATTGAAATAAATTACTGGCATCTTGCTGGATTTTTAATATTATATTAAATTTTTAATTTAATATATTGGATAAGAATTTAATTAATATCCTCTTTTATTCGATTGATTAGAATAATTGATGACTAATACAATCATTTGTTGCAGTCCTGATGTTTGATTCTGATAAATATCGCTTGTCTATATAAATAGTCAATATTTATATCGACTATCAACATGGGCCCAAATATTCACGTTGGTGCTTTCCTAATGTTCAATCATAAATTTATAAAACTGGATAAAACAACAATATTCCACGATTAAAGACGTAACGTTTATGTTGGAACTAAGACATTCTGACATTTTAAAGTAAGATTTAAATGAAAAACTTCCAGTGTGATGAAACGAGACGTTTGAGCGGCAGAGCCCTGCAGAGTGTTTTTACTTTTACCGGAGGATTTACTTACATTTTTTCCTGGCAGGAACCCGTCTCTTATTTCAGGCCGGCTCCACTTCCAGTTTCTGCGTCTTTAAATGTTTTACCTGATGTTGGTGTGCACATCTTTTTGTCGTTTTCTATGTTTTATCTTCATGCCAACCTGGCCGTTCCGCCATCACAGGACAGGAAAACGTCCAGTTCACATAAATGCAGTGAATGTTAGGAAGTCTGCCCCACCGTCAAAATGCCAGTTTTTATTTAAAAAATAAAAGAAAAATGTTTAGAAATGTTTCCACCCCACTATGCAGCATATTAGCTTCAATATAATGATTGGAAAAATTAAATACTGTGGATTTGCTGTTATTTTTCCCCTGAATGATGATTTATATTTATTTGTTTTCTTCATGACTTTAAATTTTTCTGTCAAGATTTAATGTTAATGAGCAACTTGTTGCCTCAAATGAAAGTCTGAAACTAGAATATGTCAAGATGCTGTCAAAGGAATTTGTATATTATTGTAAAATGACGTTTATTTAGAATAGAAGGTAAAACCTGTAATGCTGTAATCTTTGTTTGCACAGACTTGAGCAAAATGTCAGATTCAGACTCAGACAGCGACTGGGGCTTCTCCCGCAACAAGAAGTTTCTGGTAAAAATCCAGCAAATATTTTCCATGTTTGTTTTGTTCCTCTTCTAAACCTGTTTTTCTTTTGGCGTCGTAGAAATCTCACGGGGAAATCAAAATAAACTTTTCAGGTAAGAAAGATTTAAAACTTATAGAAAATGTGTTTATTAGGATTGACTTAAAATGAAATATTCTGAAAGTTTTCCACCATTTTTTCTTTTTCTCTCAAATTGTGACTCGTGAGGAATGTTTTCATTTTTGTAGCGTTTATTTCATGTTTTATGTTCAATCACCAAGAAAGTTCAAAAAGCCTTAAATGATGAAAACATGAACAGAAAATGAGATGGAACAGAGTTGGGCATTTTCTGTATTGTGAAACATTATCACTATTACAATTTTGATAAATTTCAGTTATTTTAGAAAAACGACAGTTTGATTGGAAATGTTTTTATTTTCTCCACTTTTTGTTCCACAAGGCTACGAGTAAATTAGAGGACTAACGTCTCAGCCAGATCTAGAGAAACTCATCCACGCGTTTATCTTTAGTCGCATTGATTATTGTAACAGCGTCTTCACAGGCCTGTCCAACAAATCAATCCTCCAGCCGCAGCCGATCCGGAAGCTGCCGCAGCCGATCCCGATGCTGCCGCAGCCGATCCGGAGGCTGCCGCAGCCGATCCGGAAGCTGCCGCAGCCGATCCGGAAGCTGCCGCAGCCGATCCGGAAGCTGCCGCAGCCGATCCGGAGGCTGCCGCGGCCGATCCGGAGGCTGCCGCGGCCGATCCGGAGGCTGCTGCTCATGTTCTCACTAGAACCAGGAAGATGGAGACATAACTCCACTGAACGGTTTAGCACCACAATACATTAAAGACCTGCTGTTGTTGTATCAACCTGCCAGACTCTCAGGTTCTGGTTCTGGTTCTGCTCTGCATCCAGAACCAGAACCAAAAGAGGAGAAGCAGCTTTCAGCATCTATGCACCTCAGATCTGGAACAAACTTCCAGAAAACTGTAAAACAGCAGAAACCCTGACTTCCTTTAAATCGCGACTAAAAACCAGCTGATTAGAATTGAATTTGAAATGTAATCAATTATAAATTTAATGATGGAACAATGTGTTGTTCTATGTTGCATGATTTTGTGTTTATGATGTAAAGCACTTTGAAATGCCTGACTGCTGAAATGTGCTATACAAATAAAATTGATTGATAAATGAAAGTTGTTGCCGATAATGTGATTAGTTATGTTTTTGCTGTAGAAAGCCATTTCAGATGAGAATATTCTTGAATAAACTTTGTGTTTCCGGCGCCGTGAATTAGAGCTGCACTGATTGATTACCGATCTTTGAAAAAAACCTAATTTACAGATTCCGATTTTGTCCGAAAGCAGTTTTTTGTCTGAAATGTTGCTCAATATATCAAGAAAGTTGCTGGTTTTGGCTGAATGGGGCAACTGTTGGTCTGATCTTTGGTTTACAGCTGGAAGAACTGAACCTGTGCCAACACTAGATCTATAATTCTAGATATATAGCTCTCAATCTACAACTCTAGATCGTTCCTCTGTCAAAACTTCAGTTTATGTTCAGAAAGTTTTGGCACATCCACGCATTGACCTGTTCTCAGCATCTGTTCCGTGGCTGGATGGGGTCAAAGGTCACCTGGTGGCCTGTGATGTGGAGATGCGTCTCCTTGGCGTAACTGGTAGCTAATCTCATACTGAATATATCCAGATAAAGCGACATTTTGCTTGCTGCGCCTCCAGAGAGAGTGTTGAGCCAGTGGGGCTCCATCCCCTTACACACCAAGAAGGAAGGCGCTCAGCGGATGAGAGTTTGCGTCTTCTGGTTTCCCACGCTGCTGCAGCCCGACGTCTCCAAAACCTTCACTTGGGCCACAGAAGTTGGCTTAATCAACGAAGAGTGAGCGCAACTCGGCCCACTGCTACAGATCAGACGGGAATCGTTGCAAAGTGCTGATATTTTATTCTGTTTGCAGGAAAAGTGAAGTGCTGGATGTGGAGAACCTCCGCAAGATTCAGGTGGTTGAAACGATCCTGCTGCACCTGGAAGTGGCAACTGTAAGTCCCACCTCCAGCTAGCTGGTTAGCCTTTATCATGGCTTAGCCTTCATCAGCCAGCTGGCCTAGCCTTTATCAGCTAGCTGGCTTAGCCTTCATCAGCTAGCTGGCTTAGCCTTCATCAGCCAGCTGGGTTAGCCTTCATCAGCCAGCTGGGTTAGCCTTCATCAGCTAGCTGGCTTAGCCTTCATCAGCCAGCTGGGTTAGCCTTTATCAGCTAGCTGGCTTAGCCTTCATCAGCTAGCTGGCTTAGCCTTCATCAGCCAGCTGGCCTAGCCTTTATCACCTAGCTGGGTCAGCCTTTATCAGCTAGCTGGGTCAGCCTTTATCAGCTAGCTGGGTTAGCCTTTATCAGCTAGCTGGGTCAGCCTTTATCAGCTAGCTGGGTCAGCCTTTATCAGCTAGCTGGATTAGCCTTTATCAGCTAGCTGGGTCAGCCTTTATCAGCTAGCTGGGTCAGCCTTTATCAGCTAGCTGGCTTAGCCTTTATCAGCTAGCTGGCTTAGCCTTTATCAGCTAGCTGGGTTAGCCTTTATCAGCTAGCTGGGTTAGCCTTTATCAGCTAGCTGGGTTAGCCTTTATCAGCCAGCTGGCTTAGCCTTTATCAGCCAGCTGGGTTAGCCTTTATCAGCCAGCTGGGTTAGCCTTCATCAGCTAGCTGGGTCAGCCTTTATCAGCCAGCTGGGTTAGCCTTTATCAGCTAGCTGGGTTAGCCTTTATCAGCTAGCTGGCTTAGCCTTCATCAGCTAGCTGGCTTAGCCTTTATCAGCTAGCTGGCTTAGCCTTCATCAGCTAGCTGGCTTAGCCTTTATCAGCTAGCTGGGTCAGCCTTTATCAGCTAGCTGGCTTAGCCTTTATCAGCTAGCTGGGTTAGCCTTTATCAGCTAGCTGGGTTAGCCTTTATCAGCTAGCTGGGTCAGCCTTTATCAGCTAGCTGGGTCAGCCTTTATCAGCTAGCTGGCTTAGCCTTTATCAGCTAGCTGGCTTAGCCTTTATCAGCTAGCTGGCTTAGCCTTTATCAGCTAGCTGGCTTAGCTTTTATCAGCTAGCTGGCTTAGCCTTCATCAGCTAGCTGGCTTAGCCTTCATCAGCTAGCTGGCTTAGCCTTTATCAGCTAGCTGGCTTAGCCTTTATCAGCTAGCTGGCTTAGCCTTTATCAGCTAGCTGGCTTAGCCTTCATCAGCTAGCTGGCTTAGCCTTTATCAGCTAGCTGGCTTAGCCTTTATCAGCTAGCTATTCATAGTTATTGAATTGATGACATATCACATATCAAATTATCCGGGTTTATTCGTTCTGTAGCTGTTTGGTTCCAAACGTGATGCGTTTTTCTTCTGGATGTTTAGTTATTCTGAATGTTTTCTGTTTCTCCTGCAGTTGGACAAGGATTCCTCCAGACACGTTTTCATTTTTTGCAACATGTTGCATCAGGTAATCTGCACCTGGTTGGCTCACAGATTTCTATCTTATTGTCTGACATTATTCCATTCATAAAACAAATTAAGTTGGGCTGTGAGGAAATAACAAAACTTCATGTACATCTTAGTTAGCCAGTACTGGTGCGTTCAGTAACATCGGGACTTTCCGCTGCAGCACTGCTCTCCAGAGATCCTGGAGGAAGCGGTGCGTTGGCTGGAGACGCTGGGCGATCGGTTCAGACGGGAACAGCTGCTCTGCCTGGGAGGATTCCCCAACTGCTACACAACATTTGGCTTCATCTTCTCGGAGTGTGAGTCGCCAAGTTAATTGTTTTTGGGTTTTTTGTCATTTTTTCGCAGAAGAGTTTTTGCGTCGCCAGTGGCTCGTATTTCTTTTTGACAGTAGGCAGACAGGAAAGAGGGTGAGGAGAAGGGGAGGGGGGAAAACATGCGGCAAAGGTCGCCGGGACCAGGAGTCGATCCCGCGACGTCCAAACTCTTAGCCTCACACTCTGAGATAAAGTTTTAATTTTTTTAAATTAACTTGGCAGGGGCGTGCTAACCCCTGCGCCACCGCAGCACGCCCCTGCCAAGTTAATTTAAAAAAATTAAAACTTTATCTCAGAGTGTGAGGCTAAGAGTTTGGGAAGATGAAGTTTTAATTTTTTACAGTGCAAGGTTTTCCTTTTGATAAAAAACAAATAATTTTTCAAATGTTAATGGTTTGTTTTTGATTAGATGCGAAGTTTATCCGGGAGATGAGCAACAACCTGGATGCTACGATGAAGGCCTTGAAGGCACCGCCCGATGAGTCGTCTGCAAGGGTAACAATCAAATCCTCTACACTGTAAAACATGTAAAAGCACTAAATCCTAATGAGTACTTTGGTCTGATCTATGGAAAAAAATATCTACATAAAACAAAAACTAAGCGATAAGTAACTATTAAGAAAAATATTTTTTTAAGTCAATAAATCTAATATTCAATCAATCAAATTTTATTTGTATAGCACATTTCAGCTACAAGGCATTTCAAAGTGCTTTACATCATAAACACAAAATACAAAGTCATGCAACATAGAATAAAATGAAATAAAATGCCAAAATAAAATATAAAAATAAAAAATAAAATACCACGGAATTTAAGCGCCTGTTACCGCCGGACTCCGCCGTCTGTTTAACCACGGGTATTCATCAGGCCCCGTTGCCCACAACAGGAAAAGGTCTCAACCTACAACTTACATACATATCCACAAATGCAAATTCAAATATTTTTAGTTGAGATTTAAAGGAAGTCAGGGTTTCTGCTGTTTTACAGTTTTCTGGAAGTTTGTTCCAGATCTGAGGTGCATAGATGCTGAAAGCTGCTTTTCCTCTTTTGGTTCTGGTTCTGGATGCAGAGCAGAACCAGAACCAGAACCTGAGAGTCTGGCAGGTTGATACAACAGCAGCAGATCTTTAATGTATTGTGGTGCTAAACCGTTCAGTGATTTATAAACTAACAGTATTTTAAAATCTATTCTTTGAGCTACAGGGAGCCAATGGAGGGACTTTAAACTGGAGTTATGTCTCTATCTTCCTGGTTCTAGTGAGAACATGAGCAGCAGCTCCTGGATCAGCTGCAGCAGCTCCTGGATCAGCTGCAGCAGCTCCTGGATCGGCTGCAGCAGCTCCTGGATCGGCTGCAGCAGCTCCTGGATCGGCTGCAGCAGCTCCTGGATCAGCTGCAGCAGCTCCTGGATCAGCTGCAGCAGCTCCTGGATCAGCTGCAGCAGCTTCCGGATCAGCTGCAGCAGCTCCTGGATCAGCTGCAGCAGCTTCCGGATCTGCTGCAGCTGATTGATTGATATTATCTAATATTCATTAAACTTATTATTTCCTTTAATGAAACATTTCCAAGTATTAAGGGAAATGCATTGCTACTGAAATTAGAACCATTTCATGAATACGAAGGAATATCAAGCTCTTATTAAACTGAGAAATGATTTAAAGTTCATTTCAAGTGAACTGAATCAACTTGGTAAGATTTTTTTTTTTTTGCAGTGTGGGACAACATTTTAATGCATTTTCTTCAGCTTTTTGTTTTTAATGATGTAAAAACAAAATATTTAGACACAGTAAAAACTGCTGAGTTAGAAATAACCCAATTCGTAACCCAGTGCTGGGTCATGTATGGACCGAGCCAACGCCGGGGTGTTTAACTCAGCTGGGCTGGTTGGCGGTTTGACCCGACACTTTGGGTTACGGCCTCTAACCAAACGCTGGGTTAAATTGGTTAAATTGACCTAAAACTGGGTTGAAAGTCATGACCCAACACAAGACTTATTGTACCACTATATTAGGGTAAAAAAAAAAGATTTATTTATTTTGAATTTCACTATACAAAAACAAGATTAAAAACAATCTGAATTTAGATGTGATGCATATATAGAGCCAGCAGAATTCATTTACAAAAGTTACAAAACATAAGTTTTTTCAAAAGTATATAATTAAATCACTTCAACTCATTATTTGGCTACAATTCCAGAAGTATCTGTTACTACACATTAGAAAACATTTCATGTAAAAATCTGTTTTAAAGCAAACTACAAGTAAAAATTTCAGCCATTAAACAGGAGTATTTTATGAACTTTAGCATTTTTGCTAATGCATGAGGACATGCGCGTCCGATGCTGCCGCATTTGTAGCTGCGCCACCATGTTTGTCCCAACCTGATGGAGAGAGGAGACAGAAAAAACAAGCCATTAGTGATGCACTTAATTAAACAGTAAACAATCTGAGCATGATTCAGAGACAAAGGTTGACTTACAGGCTGGACATCAACAAAACCATCTGAACTTCCAGCTTGATGGGTCTGAAACTTTTCTCCCAAATGTGTAAGGTGGAGCAGGGAGGAGTACCGGCAGCAGCAGCTGCAGCAGCTGCAGCAGCTGCAGCAGCTGCAGCAGCTGGTCTGCCTGGCAAACATAAGCTTGTGCTAAAATATTACAGTAACTACAAAGCATGAAACCAAATTAGAAAACATTTCCTCTGAGCTTCAATACCTTGAAGGAGCAAACTCATGTTCCTGGCCGTACAGAAGGTCTTTGTTGAGAACAAGGAGTTCAGGTTTCCCTTTATTCTCCTGCTGTAGCATCACCAAACTTTTTGTCACAGCAACCTACCTTAATAAACACTTGAAATAACCATAAAATATATCAAACATGTTCTAAATAAATTCTATCTATGAATAAAATCCTATTCATGTTGAAACGTTATCTTCGTTTTACTTAGAGTGTCTTAGTTCAAAGTAGAGGATCAGTCCGATGTGCAACGTTCAGTCTGGTTCAAAATGGAGGCTTGTGAAGAGGGGCGTGGCTTCTCCCAAGTTCCATCTTTAAGCCATCCGATTGGGTAAATCCACCCAATCACTGATCCAACAGAAAGATTCAAGCTGTAGAGTTCTGGTAAATTTCTGACCCAACTCTTGAGTTATGAATTTTGACCCAATATTTGGTCAAACTAACCCAACCTATGACCCAACAGCTTCTACCCAGAAATGGGGTTATAAAAATAACCCAGCATTTTCTACTGTGCACCAACCTACCAATAATTCCAAAATGTAGTCAATAAATGTCGATAGACTGAAATCTTGTTTGTTGCAGTGTGAAAAATAAAATACATTTGTAATAAACGTTTCCTTTTGTTTGTCGTCGTAGAAACGAGGAGCTGGCGTATAATAAACGTTTTATAGAGAAAATCAATTATCAGTATTTGTTTTCTTTCTGCCCCAGAATGCTTCTGTACTGTGAAGATTTTTTGTTTCAGGAAAGTGAAGTGATGAAGATGTTTGGGAACGAGAAGTTTCAGGCCCAGCAGTACGCAGAAGCTCTGACGTTTTACACCAACGCCATCAAATGCTAGTGAGTTTCTGGTGCCTACGATGAAACCATGTTTATAAACCGGTAACCTCACAACGTTTTCTCTACATACTTCCAATTAAAGTTCTTTAAAAACTAAAAGAACAAAAGTCAAAGTTTAATTAGTGTCCATGTTTTTTGTTTTTATGTGCTGAATCAATCTGAAGTCACTGCAATCATTTCTACTGGTGATTAAAACCGTTTTAACTGTATTTTGTGTCCTGAATGTGATCATTTTAGTCCTGATAATCACATCCTGTATGGGAACAGAGCGCTGTGCTACATCAAGCAGAAGGAATATCTGTGAGTAAAATCAACCATTGCTGCAAAAAACTTTGTATTTTCTTTGTTTCATCTGGTCATAATTTTACACGATCTGCATGTAATAAAAACTCTGTAACCTACACCTGAAGTTTAAAAGTGAAACTTTGTATAAATGGACAGAAATGTGTATATTTTTGTATTTGATATTTTTCCTGTTGCAGAAAAGCAGCAGGAGATGGAAAACGTGCCGTGCTCATCGACCCGCTCTGGGCGAAGGTACAGTCCGCCTGAACCAATAACGGCTTCCGCTTTCCTAATTCATATTATTTAAATATGCTTTAATAAGTTTTGCATGTGTAACCCAGTGTTAAAAACACAGGCAAAATAATAAAATATTGATTTAATGTCTTGTTCTACAATAAGTTAAAACGTAATAGTTAAGAATAAATTAATAAATATGTTCATAAACATAGATTAAAAAGTGCTAAAAATCTTTAAAAACTGTGAAATAGGCCTTTAGTGACAGATTAAACAACCAATAGCTGGCGCAGTTTGATTTCAGATCAGCCAATAAGGTTGATTGTCCCGCCCCCTTAGCTGCTGTGCTGAGGTTTTGCTCAGAGCGTCAGACACAAGCGAGCTCACAGCCTGCAAGAGTTTGTCAAAATTTGATGAAGAATGGGGAAATGGAAAGCTTCCCTTGTGAGCAACTGAAGCTGGAATAATCCCTGCGTAGCGTCATGTCATCATTGGTCAGGTCGTGTGTGTGTGTGTGTGTGTGTGTGTGTGTGTGTGTGTGTGTGTGTGTGTGTGTGTGTGTGTGTGTGTTATGGTGCACGTTTGGCCGGCCGTGCCCAGAGACCCCATGGTTTTCCTCTTCTGAACTTGGATGGCGAGAACCAAGTGAACTGGTGGATGGTGGCCCGACTGGACTCTAGCCGTGAACACACACATTGGATAAGACCGTGCTATTTATTTTATTTTCTGTTTAAAAGCACGCAATTTTGGTTTATTTGTAAATGTGGATCCACAATTGTTTGCTATATTAAATTCGACTCTTTCTTATAAACGCCGTGTTTTCTCTGTTGTTACACCGAGGCTCCCTTTAATTCAGAGTCTTCTGATCTGGCCCAACTTTCTTTATATTTGTGTAGAATAGGTATTAGTCACTGAAGTAAATTCATTTACCTGCCATTTATTATTATCAAGTATATTTGAGGAACTCTCCTCGTGGGTTACACATGTTTTTCACAATGTTGTATTGTTGGATTTTGGGGTTGGTGATCATTTATCGGTTGGATTTCATTTTTGTTGTTGTTTTTTAGAGATGTTTTGTCGGTTGGATTTCGGGTTTTTTGGCAACATTTTGCTGCAGCGTTTTTCTCTCCTGAGGTTTTGACTGCCGCTCCCTGCAGGGCCACTACCGGTACTGCGAGGCGCTGTTCTGTCTCGGGGCCATGGACCTGGCGTTGGAGGCCAACAGGACCGCCCGGTGGCTGTGCAGAGAAAACCCAGAGGGACTCAAAGATCTGGACCAGCAGTTCCTGAAGTTCAGGCCGGAGCCGCCGCCTGGTACCGATCCACCTCGTTTTTATCAGCTGGGAGTTATGGGCCCAAACCAGACGTGGCTTTCTATTCCAGCATGTCTTTGTGTTTTATTGTTTGATTGGTGAATGGCAGCAGGAAGTGAGTCAGCTCCTGCCTGCTATTGCTTCCTGTTTGTGAAAGTGAAACTCATGCTGCTCTGCTTTTTCTCCAGCTGAGCTGCCGCAGAGGCCTCAAAGGTTCGTGTGTTTGCCTTTTTACTGACAAATAACTGGTATTAATCGTTGTCAGTCGTTAACTGTGGGCTTGTTTTCAATGCGCTGCAGCTTTAAGGTTGGACTGGTAAAGAAAATCCCTCAGGCGACAAAAACAGGCGGTAAAAACAATCCGACCAGGAGCTCAGCTGCGAAGGTGAGTCATGTTTGATTTGCTTTTACAGCCTCAGGTTTCATTTTGTTTCAACTGTAAACTTATGTTTTCCTTCAGGTTTTAAATGGTTTTTTTTTTTAGCATTATTTCTCATTTTCTCTTAATCAATCCCTGCTTTTTCCCTCCTTTTTTCCTGCTTTTTCCCTCCTTTTTTCCTGCTTTTTCCCTCCTTTTTTCCTGCTTTTTTGTCGGCCGATAATTGAAGTAAGCAGCAGGTTTTCCTTCCTACATCTTGGAGTAAAACTGAGAAACGAGTTAAAAAATCGATGCTGTGAAACACAGAAAACAGATTTCTGAACTTATTCAAGGAGGAAAACTGATTATTTTACTTATCAATTTATTGGATTAAAAATTGATTTATCTTTAAACAAAATTAGAAATGCATCAAGACTCAAGTAACGAAATAATTGTATTTTTAATAAGAAAATAAAGATTTAAATGCAACAGCAAAACGATATTCATTTTTCTTTTGCTTGTTTTAACAGTTTTTTTTGCCATCTTTTAGTCTGTAATCAGTTAGTTTTATAATTAATGGATTACTAAATTAGTAGGGTTATTTCAGTAAACAAACCGATTAATCATTTCGGGTCTGCGCTCCGTGTTTGTCTCTTTGGGTTTCATTCTGAGCAGCATGAAAAATGACAGATGATTTTCACCATAAAATGATTCAGTTGTTGTCCAGGAGTTTCTTCTGCCGCCGACGTTCAAAGGCTCCGTTTGAAGTTTGCAGCAGCCGCCGCCCACTTCCTGTCTGGAAGTCGTGCAACCTCAAGCGTTCAGCTGGCAGACGCTGATCATTGAACTTTTCTTTTGGGATAAAGACTACATGAATATTTAAGCTAGATTTAAAAATGTGAGACAAACGGAAGTTGTTTGGTGTTTTCAGTCAGGACTGCTGAGTGTTTGTGGGTTTTTTATCTGGCTGTAATTCATGTTGATCATTAATTTGTGTTTTTAGGTCATCGAGGCGAAAACGGACAAAAAGACAGGTTAGTTTGTTTTCCAGTTTAAATAATTTGGTGTCGAGTTTATTTCATGTTAGTAAACATTCACGTTAATACTAAAAATCCAAGAACAGAAAGTTTGATATTTGGGCTCCAACAGGGGAATTTAATCAATCAGAGGAAAATACTAATCAATTATCTGAACTTTAATGGAAATAAAAATGATTTGAATGCAGAAAGGCCCTCATCATGCTGAATGCATGAAGGTTCCAAACACCCGGCTCCCTCCTCACCAGTGGCCGTCGGCGACTGTCGGAGGTCTCTCCTTGATTTGGGCCAAAAATACTTTAATCATCCAAACAACTGAATGTTTGAACTCTGACTTTAATTGTTGTGTGTAAAATTAGAAATGTAAATTTTTCTTACCCAAATTGAATTCAAACCAGCCTTACTTTGTTTGGAACTGTTGCCTTGGCAACCATTTTCCTAAGAACTTGAGAATAAATGGGAAGAAATGTTCTCAGCAAGCAGCTCTGTGATTGGTCGGCAGCAAGCAGCTCTGTGATTGGTCGGCAGCAAGCAGCTCTGTGATTGGTCGGCAGCGTTCTCGTTCTGGTTCCCTTGCGACAAATCTGGTTCCCTTGCGACAAACACGGCTGTGTTATGTGTCGATTGTTTTGCTGAGAGTTTTAACAACTGTCTGTGTTTCAATGTCTTTGATCTGTGAAGCGCCGTCCGACCCGGAGGGGCGACTCAAAACATCCAGAAGGTCAGTGAGGTCACACGCCGTCCCTTTGATTTGTTCATCAGTCTTCCTCCTGTTTAGTGAAAATCTTTGTAAAGATGGTCCCTTCCCTTTAAACACAGAATGATGTCCGAGAGCAATACCAGGTTCTATCTTTGACTAGACCTTTCTTTCTTTGATGTCATTTTAGCACAGGGTTATATTTGGACATGTAGGGCTGACTGACAAGTTTTCTATGGAGTTTAGAAAACCAGAAACGGAATGTCTCCTTCCTTCCTCTGTCTCTAGAAAGCTCATTCTGCAAAGCATAGCGGCGGCGTATCCTGTACCCTAACCCTAACTCCGTAGTGTCCCTTTGGTACCCCGTAGTGTCCCTTTGGTACCTTGTAGTGTCCCTTTGGTACCCCGTAGTGTCCCTTTGGTGCCCCGTAGTGTCCCTTTGGTGCCCCGTAGTGTCCCTTTGGTACCTTGTAGTGTCCCTTTGGTGCCCCGTAGTGTCCCTTTGGTACCTTGTAGTGTCCCTTTGGTGCCCCGTAGTGTCCCTTTGGTACCTTGTAGTGTCCCTTTGGTGCCCCGTAGTTTCCCTTTGGTACCTTGTAGTGTCCCTTTGGTGCCCCGTAGTTTCCCTTTGGTACCTTGTAGTGTCCCTTTGGTGCCCCGTGTTTCCCCGTAGTACCAAAGATCTGTGGAAACAGCCTCTGCTCTCTCTGCAGTGAGCGCGACGACCTCAGTGGTTCTAAGATCAAGTCAAAGAGCCAAAGCGAAATGCAGAAAGCGGTGAGTCTTTCTTCCTGTCAGCTCTTTTAATCATCTGGGTTTCTCCAACTCTGACTCGCTGCGTTTGGGTCCATCAGAACCAGAAGATGGCTGACAGCAAAGCAGATTTACGTAAGGAGCTTCGGTTTCTGGTGCAGGAGGCTCACAGCGCGCTGTCGGATCTGCGCAGCCGCAACGCAGAGCAGGCCTTCAGCCAGGCGCTGGGTCTGCTGGAAGCCGCCCCGGCCGAGGTAAGAAACTACTGAACATCTGGTAACTCGTGCTGAAAAAATGTAGTAAAGACTACCGGAGTAATGTGGGACCATGTGGCATGATGTCTGGCTTTTTCATCCCTCCAACTGATGGGCGTCAGCCTGCTAGTGAGGCTTCTAGAAAATACTTAGAAAAATACTTTGACAACATCTGGAAACAAAGTCCAGGCTTCACTCCGAGGGCCTGAAGGGGGCGCTCTCTGCTGCCGTCTGCATGTCGGTTCAGAGAGCCGCTGCTGATCATGGGAGGAGCAGCAGGGCGGCTTGGTGTCCAACTGTAACCAAATGGATCATGATTAGTTTGGTTTGGGATGTTCTGGTGGGGGCAGTGAGATAATTTAACTGATATGTTTTTTTGAACCTGTTCACTCCAGTTAGTTCGTTGACGATTCTTTGAATTATTGATTAATTGTGATTAATCTGTTTCAGTGACTACTTGATGGATCTGAATGTTTTTCTCAGAAACTGGGACTTTCCTCTCTGGATGTTCTGCTGCTGCTGTTCGGTCGAGCGTCGGCCTTGATAGAAATCGGACAGCCGGAGGTGAGTCGCCCAGAGGAAATAACCCTAGATTAAAACGTGATGAAACACAAATAAATGCAAGAAAAAAAGCATTAATGCAAACATTAATGCCTGACTAGAACCAGTCTGGCAACACGAAGTAGACAAAAGCAGCACATCTACAGAACAGCTTGGAAACACAATCACTGACGTCCATCAGGCTGTAAAGGCTGACAGTGATTTTCTAATTATTATACAGATTATAAACACAATTTATCACCATAAATGCCAGAGTTGTTTTTTCAGAAACATTCAGTTCAGAAATGTTAAATTTCATCGTTACTGGTATCATCCAAGCAACTCCAAAGAGTCATGCTGCAGTAGCAGTCAGTGCAGGGAATCTGAAGCGGCCTCTGACTGAAGACTGTTGCTGTTTAAACCAGAGATTCTCTGATCAGGGTTTTTGCTACCGATACTCATCATCCATGAAGCTGATCACCCAAACGTCCCCGTTCACCCAGAGCGCTAAAGCTCCTCACTACAGGATTTGTTGCTGCGCCGCGAGAAGGAAACAGGAGCTGCAGGCTGAGAAGGCAGATACATGTGATCGGATTCGGTGATCGGCAACGAGAGACGGTGATCGATCACCGATCGGACACTTTTCACAGAAGTCGGCCGATTATGATCGCTGGCCGTCCGATTGATCGGCACACGTCTAGTTTGAAGGTTTTCCGTCAGCATTGATAGCCAGAGGGAACGAGCGTCCGATCAGAGGGAACGAGCGTCCGATCAGAGGGAACGAGCGTCCGATCAGAGGGACGAGCGTCCGGTCAGGGGGAACGAGCGTCCGATCAGAGGGAACGAGCGTCCGATCAGGGGGAACGAGCGTCCGGTCAGAGGGAACGAGCGTCCGGTCAGGGGGAACGAGCGTCCGGTCAGGGGGAACGAGCGTCCGATCAGGGGGAACGAGCGTCCGGTCAGGGGGAACCTCAGCCTGAGCGCCGCAGCTCTGCAAAAACGTAATCCTTAAAGTTTAAACCTCTGGGGAAATGTTTTCTCTCAGTCCCAGATTTGTTGGTCTGTCAGCTCCTACTTTGTCATCTCTGCTCTGTTGTGCCTCTAAAACCGTTTTCTTGATGATTCTTGTTGCAGGAACTGGCAGAAGCAGAGAAACTCCTGGAGAGGATGAAATCGTTTGAAGAGCGAACGTTCCAGTGTCTGGTTTATTACGCCATCGGCAGAGTGTTTCTACGAGAAAATCGGTACGTTTGTTGTTCAAAATTTACGTTTTGCATATTTTTGCTCCTAAATTTTAGTTTCTGTTTCAAAAAAAAGACACCCAGCTGATTTCTGGCAGTAAGTTACTATTTTTGGTGCTTAGAAAACGGGTTCTTATAAATCGCATTTGACCGGCACAGCCCTGTTGCCTAGCAACCCAGCTGCTCTCCAGTATTTGGTCAGCAGGTTTTCCTGCTGTACAATGGCTGCTGGAAAAGACAAAAGTTTAGTTGTTGACTTTCTGGCTGGTTTTGCAGGCAGCTCCACTAACTAAAATCTGATTATCGGAGAATAATTTTGTGTAATAAACGTGGTGATCAGGTTTTGGCTAGGCCGTTCCAGGAAGTGTCTCCTGTATCCTTGTTTCTTGCTCTGCAGCTGTGTCTCCTCCTGTTGTGCAGGTTTAAAGTTGCCATGCAGCAGTTTTCAGATTCGCTGCAGATGGTGAAGAATCAGATTACACCAGGTAAACTCACCTGGCCGTTGACCAAAGAGATTGTTAAAGAAACACAAGCAGACAGTTTCAAGGTTGGTGCGTCCTGAATGGTCTCGAATGTGTAGCGGTGAGGAAAGTCCTGAATCATCCCCTCTGTTCCAGGAGATGCTTGAGCAATCGATAGAGTTGTGTAGATTTCCCCCTGCCCCTGACGCCGTCTGTCGTCTTGAAAAATGTCTTTGCCCTCTAAAAGCTGAGATCTATTTCACTGACCCAGATTTTAAGGTAAGCAGCAGCTCATTTCTGTGGTTGGGAGCAAAACGCGTTGAGTTTTGAACGAGAAGCTTGTTGTTTCAGGGCTACATTCAGATATGCTGCTGTCAGAGCTGCAAGGTTGAATTTCACATCAGCTGCTGGAAGAGCCTAAAATCTACCAAGTTCAGTGAAAAGAATGAAAAGGTTTGCTTTTCATTCCTCTTTCCTGCAGATTTAATTCCCTGACATGGGGAATCATGAGTGTTTGTTTCGCAGGATGTCCTGAATGAGGCGTGTTTGACTCCCGACTGTCTGGGTAAAATCTGCTCTATACGAATCTTCGGTCCTACGGGTTTGGTGAAATGTAAGGTGAGAAAACGTCCAGAGGAGCGTCGCTGCGAACGGCGGGTCAGCACTGACCGCTTTGCTTTGTGTTTTCAGTTTGAAACGACCATCACGAAACCGGAGCTGCCAAAGAAACCTCGAGTTAACCAGAAAGCCACCAGGTGAGGCGGCTGAACGCCAGTTCTCCTCGGACAACCAGAGAAACTATTAGAAAATGGCTCCAGTGCTTTCTCACAAAGACGATACTTTAAATTTTGTTCCATCAACATTTTTTAATGAAATGCTTTGAAACATGCTGCCGGCGGCTATTGTGTGGTAAGAATTAGTTTTGGAGCTTAATGACTGTTGAATATTTCTGTCATCAAGGTATTTATAGTATAAATTGTAGGCCTGAAGCGATTAATTAGATTAATCAATTAATCAACTAATTTAGCAATCGAGTAATCATTAACTGGAGTAAACACTCAGAAATGATAGGTAAATTTAGTTTTTAGGACAAATTAAAATATTTACTAGAGGTGTGCCGATCGATCGGCCAATTTCTGTGAAAAAGTGTCCGATCGGTGATCGATCACTGTCTCTCGTTGCCGATCACCGAATCCGATCACCGAATCCGATCACCTGTATCTGCCTTCTCAGCCTGCAGCTCCTGTTTCCTTCTCGCGGCGCAGCAGCAAGTCCTGTAGTGAGGAGCTTTAGCGCTCTGGGTGAACGGGGACGTTTGCGTGTTGCGGCGGAGAATGACCTGGAGAATGACCTGGAGGTGAAGCTCATCACGATGCGTCACAACGAAGCTAATGTGATATGAAAAGAACTTGATTGATTTGGCTCCATCGAGGCTCCATGTAGGAACAAGAGACTGCAGTCAGCAGGTTGAGCAGCGCAGCGACCGACCGACGCGCAGCCACCGACCGACGCGCAGCGACCGACCGACGCGCAGCCACCGACCGACCGCAGCCACCGACCGACGCGCAGCGAGCGACCGACGCGCAGCGAGCGACCGACGCGCAGCGAGCGACCGACGCGCAGCCACCGACCGACTCGCAGCCACCGACCGACCGACGCGCAGCCACCGACCGACGCGCAGCCACCGACCGACTCGCAGCCACCGACCGACGCGCAGCCACCGACCGACGCGCAGCGAATTAGCATCGCGTCAGAAAGCTAAATAACACAACCATAATTCAAGGAGCGAGTCGCTGGTTCTGCTGCCGCTGTTGGACCGCCGCTACTGCTGGGGATATTTCAGACGGAGCCGCCGAGCCTGCAGACGGTGACCTCTGACCCCGAGAGCTGAGAGCGCAGCAGGAACTAAAACGGATTTTAGATGCGTGTTAACATTTTCACTGTCCTAGCATGAGATAATCTCTGAAAATAATCGATCCCCTCTGCAGTACTCGCTCAGGCAGAAGCAGCCAATCAGAGCCAGGCTCTCAGGAAGTTTTGATTTAGTAACTCAGGACTGTTTATGTTGATGCAACCGGCATTTAACTTTCAATGTTTCGTTTTTTACTTGGCATTATTTGATATAGGCAATGATCGGTGATCGAAGTTTAGACACTTTAGTCTGAAAATGTTTTAGTTAAAACTCGTCAGATTCATTAAAACAATGCTGCATTTCAGCCGATAAAATGTTTAATTCAAATGGAATGTAATAGTTTAATGGCATCTTTTAAAGTTTTTCTATTGCTGTTTCAAAGAGGAAACAGTGGTTTAATGACAGATCTATACAATGTGTACATTTTTATTCAACCAATCAATTGATTAATTGTTTGCGAAAGTCATCGTTAGTTGGCTCTGGTTGAAGAATAACTGAGTCTCTGTTTTTCTTCTGGTGTTTGTTGTCAGTGTGAAGAAGTTAAAGTCCAAAGAGGATCAGAAGCAGAAGAGGAAACAGTTCAAACAGACGTTGAAGGATCCAAAAACCAGCAGCCAGGAAATCCTGCAGAAGGACGACTCTGGATCGCAGAGTCAGCAAAAAGGTCCGCTTCACTCTGAACCTTTTTCCTTCCACAGGACTTTCCAGAACTTTTGGCCTGAGAGCAAATAAAATGTAACAGACATCAGATCAGAAATATTCAATCTTAATATTGATGAAAGTTCAGGTTCCAATAGCAAAATGGAAATTGGATCGATAGCGATGTTTATCAGATCAATAAAACAGATATTAGAAAAAAAATCTAGATTTAGTGTCAGTGACATGTCTGATCTATTCAGTATAATTCTACGCTTTCAGTTCTGAGCGGGATCGAGTTCCTCTGGGTTTCATCCTGAAATTAGACAAAAAATATAAAGTAAAATATTTATTAAAATATTTATTATTCATTTATTCACAATCAAACTCTCTGGATGAAAGTTTAATTCGAACATTTGACCAAAACGATCAAGCAGTTTCAGTTTTATTTTCTGTTGGCTGTTTTTCTCCCAGCGGCAAATTAAAGTTGATTTCCCATGTTTGACCAGCTGGTGGCGCTGTTGGTGAATTAAAATGAACTGATGTTTAAAACTTGAATCAACAACTCAATTCTGTATCGGACCGGAATCAGCTGACGACAAACCTCAGATATCAGAACTGAGAAGGTGGAACCGGCCGTGGAACCGGCCCGGTGGAACCGGCCCGGTGGAACCGGCCCGGTGGAACCGGCCCGGTGGAACCGGCCCGTGGAACCGGCCCGGTGGAACCGGCCCGGTGAACACGGCCCGGTGGAACCGGCCCGGTGGAACCCGGCCCGGTGGAACCGGCCCGGTGGAACCGGCCCGGTGGAACCGGCCCGGTGGAACCGGCCCGGTGGAACCGGCCCGGTGGAACCGGCCCGGTGAACACGGCCCGGTGGAACCGGCCCGGTGAACCCGGCCCGGTGGAACCGGCCCGGTGAACCCGGCCTGGTGGAACCGGCCCAGTGGAACCGGTGCTAAAGATTTATGCAGGCTCTGCTGAAGTGCAGCTTCGTTTCTAATTTGGGTTTCAGTATTTGCTCTAGAACCAAACCCAGAAAAACTTTTCCGGTTTGCAGTTTTTCACTGTCCTGTTGTTTCTCCTGCAGCCTGGTTGGTATACAGAGACCGGGTTCTGCTGCAGATCAACCAGAACCTGGACCTGCTGCGGGAGGAGCAGGGCCTGCAGGTGTCGGCGCTGGCCAGCGGCCTGCGGCCCTGGCTGGAGCTGGACTGGGCCCGGGGGAACCGCCTGGCCGGCCGCCTGCTCCACTGGCAGCAGGAGCGGCTGCAGACGCTGGGCCAGGCCGTGGAGCTGCTGCTGGAGCGCAAGAACCGGGTCTGGGCCCGGGTCTTCATCCAGCAGCTCAGCCACTGCGTGGGAATAAACGCCAAGCTGAGCAAGTGGGCGTGTCAGCTGGACGGCGCAGGTAGGACTCGGCTCGCACCGACGGGTCACAACCAGAACCAGATCCAGTCTTTAGGTATTAGTTGGAGCACAGCTGTAAACCAGAAATCAGGCTGACCTCTGACCTCTGCCCCAACCCTCCAGAGCCACATAAAGGCGGTTCCAAAGTGTCAGGTTCAAATAACCGGAGCACTTTCACTTGGAAAAAGAGGAGAGAGACAAGTTATTTAATTTCACACTGAGTGGAAAGCAGGGAGAAACCGATCTCTCAATCGCGTCTCCTAAACCCGCTCTGAGATTTCCTAAACGGCAGCTGCTGGAAGGGGAGGGCAAACAAAAAGCCAGCTGCTAACACACAGTCATTCATCTTTCCTATTCAATGGAGTCTCCTGTCGTGGTGCATGTAAGGTCTCAGGCGCAGTTCCTGTGTCTCTGGGTCACAACCTTTGACCTTTAACCTTTAGGTGTCTTCTCCTCTCAGGCCAGTTTTGGCTCCAGAGTGCCTGGCATCCGTTTCCAGTTTGGCACGCTTAGATTCCTTCCTGCACCCTAAAGTCTCCGATCAGAGAAACTCAGCCAGGCTTTGATTCCTGCAGCAGGTCTGACTGACGGCCCAACGGACCAGAACCTGCAGCAGGTCTGACTGACGGCCCAACGGACCAGAACCTGCAGCAGGTCTGACTGACGGCCCAACGGACCAGAACCTGCAGCAGGTCTGACTAGAAGCGACTGACGGCCCAACCAGGAAGATTCCTTCACTGGGAGACTCTAAACTGCTTTTTAGTTCATAAATCACTGAATGGATTAAAGATCTGCTGCTGCTGCAGATGCTGCTGCTGCTGCAGCTGGACCAACCTTCTGGTTCTGCATCAGAACCAAACCTGGAGAAGCAGCATTCAGCTTCTATGCATCACAGATCTGGAACAAACTGAAAACTGCTGAAACGGTTCCTTTAAAGCCAGTGTGGAAACCCTTAGGCTGGTTGGAGTTGCTATTGATTAGTAACTGGATCATTGATCAATAATCTGGGTGTATTGATTCATGACGCCATCAAACTGCATCGTTCTGTTTTCATGAGGGTCAAACTCTAACCTCTGATCAGATGAACCGATTTCACTCATGTCTGTCTGGTTGCCATGTCTCTAATTGCCGTGTTTCTGGTTGCCTGTGTCTGGTTGCAGGGCTGACCGCGGCGCAGACCTTCATCGAGCAGCACTCTGAGCACCTGGAGCAGCTGGACCTGGCGGTGCTGCTGAACTTTGACCCCTTAAAGCAAATGATTTTAGAGAAACTGGACACTAAACCGGATTTGTTTTGGCGCCTTGGCCTGACGGTAACAGAGTATCTAAAGCAAGCCTCGGCGCATGACGTCCGGCTTTTTATCTGGACTCTGGAGGAGCATAGACACGACTACGTTTGTTGTCACAGTATACTGGATGAATATTTTGATATGATGGGTACGTATGCCAACCTGGCAACCCACCCGCAGGATTCATCAGCATTACTCTTTGCTCTAAAATGTTCTGTTTGCTTTTCAGATGCTCATTGTTCTGTGTTAAAAAAGTCTGAAAATGATCATGTAAGTTTTTCTAACACCTGATTTATACACCTGAACCTGACCAGGGTTTTATCTCGTGTTCCCCGGGGTTTCACCTCGTGTTCCCCGGGGTTTCACCTCTCGTTCCCCGGGGTTTCATCACGTTCCCCGGGGTTTCTCCTCTCGTTCCCCGGGGTTTCACCTCTCGTTCCCCGGGGTTTCATCACGTTCCCCGGGGTTTCATCACGTTCCCCGGGGTTTCACCTCTCGTTCCCCGGGGTTTCACCTTTCGTTCCCCCCGGGGTTTCACCTCACGTTCCCCGGGGTTTCACCTCTCGTTCCCCGGGGTTTCATCTCGTTCCCCGGGGTTTCACCTCTCGTTCCCCGGGGTTTCACCTCTCGTTCCCCGGGGTTTCACCTCTCGTTCCCCGGGGGTTTCACCTCTCGTTCCCCGGGGTTTCACCTCTCGTTCCCCGGGGTTTCACCTCGTTCCCCGGGGTTTCACCTCGAGTTCCCCGGGGTTTCACCTCGAGTTCCCCGGGGTTTCACCTCGAGTTCCCCGGGGTTTCACCTCTCGTTCCCCGGGGTTTCACCTCGAGTTCCCCGGGGTTTCACCTCGAGTTCCCCGGGGTTTCACCTGTGTTCCCCGGGGTTTCACCTCGAGTTCCCCGGGGTTTCACCTCGCGTTCCCCGGGGTTTCACCTCGAGTTCCCCGGGGTTTCACCCCGTGTTCCCCGGGGTTTCATCTGAAGTTGGAAAAAAAAATTCATCGACAGACATTAACCTGGTTCAGGTCTTAATGTTGATTTTAAAAAGTTCTGGTTCCACCGGCAGATTATTATTAATCTGTGCCGTTACCTAGCAACCCAGTTTCAGTCCCACTGCTAAAAAACCTTTTCCCATAAATTTGGGACGTAAGATGGAAAATTATAAATAAAATTGTTCGTTTTTGTATTTCAAAACAAAATGGATAATTTATGGACAGCTATTTATAAAACAAGTCTTGCTTTTCTCAGCTGCAGATCATTTCATTGTAAACCCTAACCCACCTGAAACGCTCCTCTAAGCTAAGCTAACTTAGCGCCATCTCGTTCCAGATTTCTCCTACTCGAACTAGAAGTCGAGGCCGGAAAAAGAAACGAAAGGTAGATGGTCTGAAATGTCTCCTGTTGTTGTTGTTGTTGTGCTAAGTCGTCTCCTGCTGCTGGTTTCCTCTCAGGGTGTTTTCGGTTTGCCTCCGACCCGAGCGCTAACGCCCAGAGACGAGTGGGACCAGGACCTTTTTGAAGACTCTTTGTGAGTTCGGCTCCATGGTGTTAACGAGCTGCTGGTCGTTTCACCGTTTCCATGGTGACGCTCATGCTGAACTTCCTGTCCACAGATCGTTCCTTCACCCCGGTGACCCGTTTAGCGTTCCCAGCCACCTTAGAGAGCAGGTGGCTGATTTTGAGGACCAATACAGATCAGCCTATACAACATTTTTAGACAACCACCCTGACTCCACCAAAGAAAGTTTGTATGAGTAAGTCACTAGATAACTTTAATAGCACTTTGCACACACAGCCACTGTAGGCCGACAGAAATACGACTTTTAACAGATCAAATGAAAACATTTCATAAAAATGACAATCTGTAGAGCCGCTGAGGCGTTGAGGGGATCCGATCTGGTGGCCTTCGGATCCATCTCTGCTTTTTGTGCATGATGTGGTTCTGTTGGCTTCATCAGGTCGTGATCTGCAGCTCTCGCTGGAGCGGTTCGCAGCCGGGTCCGAAGCGGCCGGGATGAGGATCGGTGCCTCCAAATCTGAGGCCATGGTCTTTAGCCAAGAAACGGGTAGAGAGCTTCTCCGGGTCGAGGGGACGTCCTGCCCCAAGTGGAGGAGTTCAAGTATCTCGGGATCTTGTTCACGAATGAGGGAAGAAGGGAGCGGGAGATCGACAGGCGGATTGGAGCAGCGTCTGCCGTCAAGCGGCGCTGGACCGGTCCGTCATGGTGAACAGAGCTGAGCCAAAAAGAGAAGCTCTCGATTTACCGTTCGATCTACGTTCCTACCCTCATCTATGGTCATGAGCTTTGGCTCATGGCCCAAAGAACGAGATCGCGGATACAAGCGGCTGAATTGGGTTTCCTCCGTAGGATGACTGGGCTCCCTTAGAGAGAGAAGCTCAGTCGTCCTGGAGGGACCAGAGTGGAGCTGCTGCTCCTCCACATGGAGAGGATCAGCTGAGGCTCAAGCATCTGGTCAGGATGGAGGCTCCCTGTGAGGAGCTCAGGTCCCACCGGGAGGAGAGGAAGACCAGGACATGTTGGAGGGACGATGATCCCGGCTGGCCTGGGAACGCTTTGGGATTCCCCCAGAGGAGCTGGAAGAAGAGGGGCATCTGGGCCTCCATTCTTAGGCTGCTGACCCCGCGACCCGACCCGGATGAACAGAAGAAAATGGATGGATGTTCCAACATTTGGATCATTTTCCTCTGAGATTCTAGAATTGTGTCAAATTAATCATATAAATAAATTATTTAAGAGTAAAATCTAAAATGAACAAGGAAGGGTCTTGTTTGGTTTGGATCCGATCGGGTTCGGATCGGGTTTCCATCAGAATCAGTTTCTGCCCAAGTTATTTTGATATTCAACAAAAAAATGTTGGAGTAGTTAAAGTTGGACAACCCATTATTTTCTGTCCCAAAATGGGATTTTAGTCCATTTTAACATTTTTTTATATTTTAAGATTGATACCAATATTATAATTTCTCCACATTGTCAGCAAACGGACACCAGATAACCAGCAGCGTCTCAAATGATAGAAAATAAAACTTATCAGCTGAGAAACGGTTTGAAAAGCGACAGTGAGGCGAAACGCTTTTACACATTCACACGTTTTCTAATTTTTCTGCTAATGTGAGTATATTTTCACAATTAAACAAATTCTCATAGCCCGACCTTCATACTCTGTCACAGAATCCACTTCCCTCTCAATCAACTCTGGTTCCTTTTGAAGGGAAAAGTAAAATCCTGGAAGTCATAATCATGAGATTTAGTCCTAATTGTTACTTCCTGCTGAGTTTCAATTCCTGGCTTCCTGCTGCGTGTTTCTGACTCTTCCTGTGTTTTTTGTTGTTTTGCCCCCGGGGCGTCCTGCCGTCGCGCTCCGTCCTGCTGCAGGTATTTTGCCCAGATCCTGGAGGAGCACGGCCCGCTGGTGGACGAGGACCGCCTGCTGGTGGGCGAACTCGCCAACTTCCCGGACGAGGCTCGGAGGAAGATCGCCGAGGCGGGCGGCCTGGAGAGCTTCCTGTTGGAGTCGCTGCGCTTCATTAAGATCGGGCGACGCATCGGCCTGACCCGGCACGCCGTTGGCCCGCGGCACGCCGCCAGCCTGGACGACCTGGACGACATCGGCGACCCGCGGCACGATGCGGTGTCGTCTGACCCGTACATGCTGGGCGACTTCTCCGACTACCTGTCCGGGGTTTGCTTCCCCGTTGCCGGAGCGCAGCCGGTCCTGCCCAACCCGTACGCCTTCTACCCGGCAGGAAGTGACGCTGCGGCCGCCTGGTCGGATATCGACTGTGGCTTCATTGCCAACGGTTACGCCGAGCCTCACCTGGACGCGCTGGACGATATTTCTGAGCAATTGGACACAGATCCGGCTCCTCATAGGAGCGTTTTGTCCTCGGAGGCGAGTCGTTGCCGTAGCGACGCAGCGGTTCAGGTGAAGACCGCCACCGCCGTTCCCGCCGTATCGCAGCGAGCGTTTCCCTCATGATGTTTGTTTTGCTCTGGCAGACGAGTGTGGGCGCCGTGAGCAGCGTGGCGGTGAACACAGAGCGGCACGAACGCTGGGAGACGCAGCTGGTGAGTCACAATGATGATCCTCCCACCTGAGCGGAAGCTCTCTGCAGCTCCTCCAGAGAGTTGATCATCTTGGCTGATGACCTCTATTCTATCCTATCAATAGAGTCCCTGAACCGCTCGGCATGCTGGGAGATGTAGGCAAACTCTTTAACCGCTCGACCTCACAGTGAGCTAAGCTAACTGCTAGCATCAGCCAACTCACTCACTCTTTGGGTACCTAGCAACAATGTGTTGTGGTTGCCCAGCAACGTGTTGCAGTATGATCCCGTCTGTTTTGACGACGAGTAGGCCTGTCACGATAACAGATTTTGCTGGGCGATAAATTGTCTCAAAAATTATTGCAATAAACGATAATATTGTTTGAAGACCTTTTTACATTGATTTAATGGAAATTACGTAATAATACATGCGATTTCCTACCAAAGATAGATACACTTTACTTTAAAGACACTTAGCACTGGGACTGATACACAAACTAAATAAAACAACCAAAACCAAAAATAAAATAGATTCTTAGTTTCCATTAACAATAAATGTACTTGAATAAAAACTAAACAACATAAAACCAAAGTGGAAATAAACACTGCATTCAACCAAAAGAGTGCAGATTATGAAGTCTGTATAGTTTATTGCCCTTCAGTAATCATTAGATTTAAATAGAGAAGACATCCCACTGCCTGATCAATAGTTCAAACTGCAGGATTTTTTTACCCTGAACGACAATCTTAGAACGTTCTTCGTTCTGAGATCGTCACTAGTGTTGTGTGTTACGGTAGATCGTTGTGCCGCTCCGATCTAAACCAAGGATTTATCCAGACTGGGAGAGTGACGCAGCCTGTTGAATGTGACCAGTAGCCAATCAGAAAGCGCGGATTCTCTTCCTGCTTTCTGAGGGGAAACACGGAGGGAATCCCGAACAGCTGACACGGTGCAACCCGAAGTCCAGCAGACATCGGAAACAACATGAATGTTTATTCAACAGTTCGTGCAAAGAAAATATCAATAACTAGGGGAGGAGTTGGAGCGAAATTTCTACCAGAAAACCCGGTAACTTTTCAGCTGTTCTCCGTTAACGTGACATAAATAGTTATAATGATTTTCATTCAGTCAGACTGACACTAGCTACATGCATTGCAGGCAGATTGTAGTAAGGAATCGATTAATGCCTGGTTTCAAAGTTAGTGAACTGGACTTATTATTTTGTGTCCATTGTTGGACACAACACGGTTTGATCGAACCGTTATAGCGAGGATTTCTGTCGGCTAATGTGTCTCTCAGGTTTTGATAATGGGCCGACAATCCGCGACATAAGATGGTGCAGCGCGCGCTGGGCATTACACTAAGGAAGGAAGGAAGGGAGGAAGGAAGTAAGGAAGGGAGGAAGTGGAGAGCACCGGAGTTGAGCCTTTTTTCATTCAGTGTCATCAACAGTCAGAGAAAAAAGAAGGAAGAAACGATATAGCCGATAATTAAAATGAGGTCGATAGTTTTAATTTATCGTTCGATTAATTGACTTATCGTTTATCGTGACAGGCCTAGCGACGGGGTCAGAGGTCACACTGTTCTGGTTCAACTCCAGAAATTTGGAATGAAATATAGAATAACTGGATTATTAATCCAGAATTAGAGATGAATCGTTATTATAGATTTATCACATTCAAATCTTAATCTAAACATTGGAGTCATCGTCACTTCCTGAACTTTAAGGGCCCATAAATAATAAATATGGCCGCCGGCCTCTTCGTCACTCCATCCAGTTTTCCTTTCAGCATTTTTCTGCAGCTCTTCATTCCACAGAATCTGTTTGTGTTCTCTTCCTGGTTCCTGACCGTCTGCAGGGTGACATCATCAGGCAGGAGCGGAGCAACAGGAAGTTGGAGCAGCAAATACTGCAAACCCAAAATGAAGTGGACCAGGGCGAGGATGACGACGTCCGGCTGATGGAGAAGGAGATGAAAGAAATCACCACGAATATCCAGGTGAGTCTGAGGAGCTGCAGCTCCTGCATGAGGAATGTTTAAATGTTTCTCATTTTTAAATGTTTCGCTGAGCAGGTGACCCATAAGGAGCTGCTGATGTTTCAGCAGAAGCTGGAGGAGGAGGTGAAGAAGGACCAGAAGGAGAAGAAATCCAACCAGGAGGAGCTGAAGGCGCTGAAGACGGAGGTGGAGCACCTGGTGGAGGAGCAGGCCAGGTGAGGCGGCTGGCCTGAAAAACACCTTTTCACAGGGGAAAGGTGTTAAATTAGACCGAGGCTCGTAAAAGGTAGTAAGAAGTAACTAAACGTAGAAACATTTTTATCATTCCTTCAAAATATTTTAAATGTTCCATTGATGCTCACTTATTGTTTTAAGTTCGTTTTTCTAAAGTCTGTATAAAAATGATGACTGTTGTTGTAATGTTTTAGCTGTCACTGATGCTGTGCGAATGCCTAGTGTTCAGACCAGCCAGTCATTTTGCTTCGTCATGGGAAAATAGAAGTTTTCACAACTTTGGCTCGATGATCCAAGATTCAAAGACGAGGAATGACCGAAAGGCTTTCAGTAAAGTCAGCAGGAAAAACTCTTAAGTTTGACCTGGAACCATGTGACTGAGATCAAATCCGACCGAGAGCGTCAACCATCCGGCATCAACCGTCCGGCATCAACCGTCCGGCTCAACCGTCCGGCATAACCGTCCGGCGTCAACCGTCCGGCGTCAACCGTCCGGCGTCAACCGTCCGGCATCAACCGTCCGGCGTCAACCGTCCGGCATAAACCGTCTGGCAGCAGCAGGTTGAGGCTCCACCGAGGAACAGAGCCGCTGAACCGAGGCACGCAACGCAAACTCCAGCTCAGCAACGAGATAAAGTTTTAGTAGCGATGGGAGCAGCAGACGGGCGCACACCTAGCAGACTTGTTGCCATAGCAACAAACATCTCCACTGTGTATGAGGGTCCAACACCATAAAACCTGCAAACGTTTCCCAAAGAGCAACACATCCAGTCCTCAACAGTTTGATGTTTCAGGCTTGATGGTTATTTCAGGATCATAAGTGATCAGATCTGATCACAGCTGTGATTGATCTGATCATTAATCACCTGGATGACCTGATGCTGTGTCGTCACCTGAATGCAACTTTTCAATGGCCAGTGAAATATGAAAGCTTTGAACCTTTTATGGATTTGTCCTGGTGTTGACAATTAGGAGCAACTGATATTCTATTGAGAATGAAACTGGGCTTGTGAAAATACAAAGTCATTGCATTTTAGTGTTATGGATTTAGGATAAGCACAAAAAAAGTGCTTCCTGTTTTTAACGAGAGGTTTTGGTCCAGTTAAAGTCCGACCTTCAAGTCAGTGGATGAAGTTTTCCATGAGCCGTTATCTTCCATGGGTCAGTGGAGCGACTGCAGCTTCTCACAGATGGAAGATTATCAGTGTGTAAAACGTTTGACCTGCTCATTTTAATTTAGCTAGTGGCATTTTTTGATTGAAACGTCGTTAAATATAGGAAAGTACTGCAGACTTTCTTCACCAGAAGAAGAAAGTCTCTGAGTTGGTAACAGTGGGGTCTCTATTGGTAACCCCAAGCTTGCAGACCGGACCGTTTGGGCCGGTCCATCAGCCAAACCTCTCACTGCAGAGCAGAAGACGACAGAGACTGATTTATAGACCTTTGCTCAAGTAGAAAAGATCAGAGGACGAGATCGGCTTCACGTAGATAAAGATCGCTGATCGATTTTGTGTTGGTAGGAATAGTATTGTAGAGGTAGTAAAAAGTAGTGATGCCTGTGAAAAGCCAGTTTCAGCAACATAAACCAGCTTGTTTTCATGGGTTAGGGTTAGCTGCGCCTTTACCTGGCAACCGCAGCTGATCTCTGGCGTCTGGTCAGCTGGTTTTCCCGCCGTATGCTCTGTACAATGGCTGCTGGAAAATACAAGAGTTTTTGTTTTTGACTTGCTGCATTCTGGCTGGTTGTACAGGAGGCTCCACTGATGCTTTTTGAAGATTTATGGTTGTATAGTCGTTGGTCTATTTGCTAATTGTAGATTCGGTGTCAGTTGGTGATCAGATCTTTCATCCTAAACCTGCAGCGTAGCTAAAGATTTCTCCAGGTGCTTGAGCCGAATCCTCCCTGATGTTTTTCTCCTTGCAGCTTTTCCAGGAGCATCAGAGAGAAGAAGAGCAGCTATGAGGCCAAACTCAACGACTTCCTGGAGCTCAGGTGAGCAGCAGAAGCAGGAAACCAGATTTCTTAAAATCCCACCGATTCCTCAGGCAATGTGTTGCTTTCTGTAGCAACCAGTCAGCGGCTGAGAAGATGAGTTTGGAGGATGAGATAAGGCGCCACCAGGCTCTGCTGACCTCTGCTGGCAGGAGGTCCTACATGGCTCAGGTAACCATGGAAACCAAAGAAAGGACAGCTAATGGCAGATCCACGGTGACGTTTTTCTGCTTGTTTGCTGCAGCTGTCAGCGGCTGAAAGCAGCAGGGATCAGAGTCTAAACGTTCTGCACAGAGAGCTAGCCGATGCCAAGACGCTGCTCAGCAAGCTGGACGAGGCGGTGCTCAGGTGAGGCTAACCCTGGACGGGCTGCAGATGGGTTGGGGCTAACGCTAAACGCGGGTGGGGCTAACGCTAAACGGGCTGCAGACAGGTGGGGCTAACGCTAAAAGGGCTGCAGACGGGTGAGGCTAACGCTAAACGGGCTGCAGACGGGTGGGGCTAACGCTAAACGGGCTGCAGACGGGTGGGGCTAACGCTAAACGGGCTGCAGACGGGTGGGGCTAACGCTAAACGGGCTGCAGACGGGTGGGGCTAACGCTAAACGGGCTGCAGACGGGTGGGGCTAACGCTAAACGGGCTGCAGACGGGTGGGGCTGGAGCCGCTAACAGCAGGTTGAAATCTGCAGCTCATTCTGAGTTTTTGTTATTATAGCTTTAAAGTTTATTTTTATTAAATTTGAGTTAAAACTTGGCGTGTGGCTCCTTTAGAAGTCTTCCTTATTGTGTTTGAAATCCTTGAAAATTCTTGTTTTCCAGGGTTGGGATGTCCTTGATATTTAAATGAACACTTTTGTAATAAATTTAATGTTTGAATGTCTAAATTTGGAAACCTTTATGTTCAGTTTATTTTCTCTTTGCTTGAAATTAAATCAGAAAAAAGTTGTGTTTTTATCTTCACAAAGCAGAAAGCTTTAAACCTTTAATTGCTGGAAGATTGTTTACCATCTGGATTGTTTCAACATGATCAACATTTATTTACATATTATTCCTAATATCTCAGGGAGTTATTGATCTGTGGTTAAATAGTTTTATTCTCAATGTGTAAAAGAACATCTTAATATTTTAGTTGACTGGAAAACCAGGTCAAATAGACAATCCTACTGTTTTGCTCTGCAGTGGCAGCCAATCACGCGTCGGCTAGCGTTGCTACTTTAGCTTCTGCAGCCGCGTTTTCTTTCCAATATTTTACATTTGATCTTCGGAAAAATCGGAATTTTCCACAAATATGTTGTTGCAAAGAACGAGGCGTGAATATTAAAGCAGGGATTTATTTCAGGAAACGTTGAACATCAGAAATGATCCTTTATTTTAAATTATTAAATGATGTTTGTCACTTTTGCAGAACTCAGAACCAGGAGCTGGAACCAGTGAGGAACAGCTGCAAAGCTAAGGTGGAGGAAGTGGAGAAGAACATTTCCACTGCTGAGGTACCAGAACCAGAACCTGAAGCATTTGGCTGCATTGGGTTGAAACGGGCCGGCCTCATTTCCTGTTTCTCTGCAGCGCCGCTGTCAGGATGTTCTGGACCAGCTGAGGGGCCGCCGGGTCGGAGACGGTGCGGCCGCTCCAGTCGGACCGGTTCTGCAGGTTCTTACTAAGTCATCAAAACATTTAAGCTGCAGAGTCGGCAGTTTGACTGCAATTGTTTTAAGAGCTTCAAATCAAAAAGTTTAAAATGTTTTCTGCTCTTGATCAGTGAAGCTTTTCGCCTCAGATAAATAATTTTATGTTAATTTTATGAATGAGGTGATGAAACGTTACATTCTGTAGATCTAGAGAGATACATCGACTGAGTTTGAGACATGAAGCTCCGACGTCACCCAGTGCAGATGGAGGGCAGGAAGTAAATGTGTTGATTTCTGCTGAACAGCATCAAAATGTCTAAAGTCTGAGTCCTGTACGGTTGTTCCTGCCGTTCTAGCGGAGAGGAAGATAAACCTTAGTTTTGTGTTTCGAAGGTAGTCGGTCACAAGGGAGCTCATTTTAAAACTCAGAGAAAAAAGAGGAGAAAAGTGGATGAACAAGCTGCAGCTAAAACCAGGAGGAGTGAAAACTAACCCTAACTAACCCTAAACTAACCCAACATGCAGCAGTTTTATTCTAAGTAAAAATCAGATCCATGTCGGCCGTTTCAGACGAGAGCTTCGGGTTTGAAATGAGCCGAGGTCGTATCTGGCCGACCCCCAGGCCAGTCCTGACCCTGATACAGACACTCAGTAACCGGCCCGTTACCTAGCAACCGCTGCTGACCTACAGCAGGAAAAATAGACCAAACACTGGAGATCAGCTGGCGTTGCTAGGTAACGGGCTGGCTTGTTGCTAGGCAACAGCTTAGTGACTCAGTAGTCGTGAGATTTTTTTTTGTTGTTTTTTTTAAACTGCTTGTTTTCCAGACATCAAAAATCTTGAACTGTTTGCTGAACTCCAGTTTTTGTTTCTCCAATCAGTCGAGACTCAAAAAGTGACATTTTCTCCGTCGATTCCTCCCAGGATCAGCCTAAGGTCAAGTTTTGTTCCCGTTGCAGATTCCTGCTGCAGCCAATGATCCGCCGCCTCAGCCCGCCTCTCCAGCCGCCGAGCCGCCCGCCACACCGCCCGCCGCACCGCCCCGAGCCGCCGCCAGGAAGGAGCCGCTGCTCGTCTCGGTTTTCCAGAAGGCCATGGACAGCCTGACCGCCATGTTTCCAGACTATTCCAGGTAGATTCCAGGTAGAGCCGAGCGGGTAGAAACAGCTCAGCTGCTGATCTGTGGATGACCCGGTTCTGGTTGGTCTGCAGGTCCGACTTGATGCGTTTCGTTCAGGACTTCCGTCTGGCTAGAGGAGGAAGTCTGAACCTGGTGCCGCTACAGGAAGTGGTCAGCGGCGTGGCGCAGCTGATCCTGGACCATCAGGTATCGGTTCGTAGAGCCGCGCTCTGATTGGCTCAGAGCCGCGCTCTGATTGGCTCAGAGCCGCGCTCTGATTGGCTCAGAGCCGCGCTCTGATTGGCTCAGAGCCGCTTTCCTCCTGTTCCTCAGGAAACACTGAAGTCATCCGCCGCCGTGGGCCGGTCCAGCCCGGCTCAGGGGAACCAGAACCCGGTGTGGCAGCTGGTTGGAGCGCAGAGAGTCCGAAACCCGAACGCCGTGAGTCTGACTCAGCCGCCAAACAAAAGAGATGCTTTTGTTTGATTTGACTAGACATTTGGTTTCCTCCAAACTATTGAAATCCAGACGCTTTCATTAGTTAATAATAATTATTATTATTTATTGGCTACTTAAAACTGGAAACTTTTTTTTCCACTTCCATTGTTTCTATTCTTTATTTCCATATTTATATTTATTTTTAGCTCATTTTGTTGCAGCTGTTTTAAGGTGCTTTATGAATAAAAGTATAAAGTTGCCAAAAGGGGAAAAATTTTGTTTAAAACATTAGAAACTAAATATTCATGAATCATTTAATATAATTATAGCTTTAAAGAGGCAGATTGATCCAATTTAACTGATTAAGAATTGATTAGTAGATAATATATTTTTTTTTAATTATATCTTTATTGTTTCCCAAGAAAGTATCTACATCACAGTAGGCATTTACATCTCCAAATGAACTTCAACATTTGAAATAAGGTACATAAGTAAATCATTGCCTCATAACAATAATATCCGGATTGTAGCTGCACTACCCTGAGAATGATTTTAAAGTGATTACAAAGAAAACAAGAGTAAAAAGAGAAATTGAGGAAAAAAACAAAAAACACAAGAATATAAATGAACTGCGAAGTATGGCTATCGTTGGAGGGCGGATTGTGAAGGTCTGGTCTTTAAAGGTAAAATCAGGTCTTTTAGGCTGTACATAGTTCACCCACAACTTCCACCAGTGATCAAAATGTTCAGTCTTGTGATTGAGAGAAGCTGTTATTTTTCCCATTTTATATGTATTAAATGTTATGTCAATCCAATCATTTAAAGTAGGTTTATTGTGTGATAACCATTTTTTTGTAATGTTTTTCTTACTTGATGTTAATAATATAGTCATCAAATATTTGCTTCTTTTTGTGGTTTCTGGAGGAATTATTCCAAAATACATAAACTTGAACTCCAAGGGAATGTCCTGCTTAAAAATATCTTGTAAGGCCTTATTAATCTCTTTCCAATATTCTTTTATAATTGGGCATTCCCAGAAGATGTGATAATGGTTTGCGTTTTGACTTCTGCATAATTAGTAGATAATATTAATATAGTGTTTCAGTTTTTGGGTGGAATCGCCCTTTAGTCAATCATAAACCAACTTCAGATAAAGTGACTGAAAACTGTAAAAACATGAAGATAAAAACGGTTGATTTAAGGCTGCAGTGAATTAAAGTGGAGAAAAGTTTCACTTTTTCTTCTCAATCTTTGAATTTTATAAACCGACGACGTTCAAAACAAATGTTAGGGTTTTTAAAATCAGGGTTAGTTATGGGAAGATGGTCGTTTCGATTCAAGAGAAAAAGGCCGCTTATCAATTAACCAACAATCAATGATGAATCGACCCGCTAATCAATGACCTGCGTCTTCCTGCAGCTGAACATGGAGGATCCCTGCATCATCTGCCATGAGGACATGAGTCCAGAGGACGCCTGCGTGCTGGAGTGTCGGCACAGCTACCACGACCAGGTGAGCCCCGACGGGGGTTCGGGCCCCGACGGGGGTTCGGGCCCCGACGGGCCTCCAGGCTCCCTGCGGTTCTGACCCGGTTCTGACCCGGTTCTGTCTGTCCAGTGCATCCGGTCCTGGCTGAAGGAGAAGAACACCTGTCCCACCTGCAGGACCCACGCGCTGCTGCCTGACGACTTCCCCGCTCTGTCCACCAGGAGGCGCCAGGCCCCCTGATGCTCCGTTTCTGCTTTTATCCCATTTTTAATTTTATTTTTTAAAATTTTGTTCTGTAAATTCTTTGTTTTCCTGATTTTATTTACATTTCAAACCTGAGAAAATAAAGAATTTGGTGTTGGAGCTCCTCTGACTGTAATACTTTAAAAATGTTTATCAATAATTCTGTTTACTAATCATTCAATATTAAACATTATGACACTCGATCAACTAAAATATAAAGTTATTTAGGACCAAAATGAAAATGATTCATAGAATAACAAAATAAAGTTATGGATTGTTTGTTCAGTGAGAATCCAAATCTTTTACTCAACTGTAGAAATAAAATACTCAGTTACTCTGACGTAACTAGTTACTTCCTGACTGATAATTTAAGCAAACAGTAAATAAATTCACTGGAATCTCCCGAAAAATGTCATTTATTTTCCAAACATTTTATAGCTCATAACTTCAGGTATAAATTCTGCTCATCAAACATGATAGATAAACAAAGTTACGAGAATTGAGGTGGAATCAACAAATCTGAGCATAAATTCATCAAAGTATCAAAACAAGCAAAAAAATTATGGGATGCATTCAGATTTTAGTGCAAAGGCCAAATATTAATGTTTGAATTTCACCTGAAATATGTTCAGCTAGCAAATCTGAGCAAATGGATCATTGATCGCTGGATCATTGATCGCTGGATCAGACTCTGCAGAGCTTCAGAGGGAAGTTCTCGGTGATCAGGTGATCGTCCTGCAGGATGACGACGACGTTGATTTCAAACTCTGAGAAAAAAACGACTCGTTAGTTCCTGATAAACCGGAGCTGAAATGATTGATTATAGAAATGATCAACAGTAATCAATTGGTGTAAAGGTCAAATAAAGGCAAAACGATTTCTGGAAGAAAATCGACGAGACACAAATTCTATACAGATTAAATATATAAATGTTTGACCAAAAACTGAAGTGGAATCGTTTCAAATCGTTTCACCTGCTTCAACTTCTGTGAAGATCTATTAGTCGCCTTTTGTTATTGATCTGTTAATCAATAACCTCCAGTCCAGCAGAAAGGCTGAAGCATTTCTGCTCCTTAACTGATCGATCAATCGATGATGGAAAACAATCACCAGATGCAGCTGGAAAGTGAAGGTGGAGCGCTCTGATTGGCCGGCTGTACTGATTGGCCGGCTGCTCTGATTGAACAGTTTCACTGATTGGCCGGCTGCTCTGATTGGCCGGTTGTACTGACCCACTTTGAAGTTGGTGGTCTCCAGGGTGGGGCAGGTGAAGAGTCGGGGGAACACCATGTGGACGGGGATGGGCAGGCCGTGGCCGACGTCTCCTTCTGCGATCTGGATGTTCTGGATCTCCGTGGCGTCTCGCGCGTAGCCCTCGGCGCAGCCTGTAGGTAAAACAGGAAACCTCCAGGGGGCGCCGACGCTTCGCGGGCGTTCAGGCAGAAGGGAACTCACCGCAGGTCTCGACCCGGACCAGCTGTAGCTCGATGCTCTTGACGGGGACGTCGGATTTGTCCACCTGCACCTCCCCGGTGAGCGGTTGGCTGATGACGCAGCTGGTGGCGTCCAGATGTCCTCGGATCAGGAAGCGCGGCAGCTGATTCCTCTGCCGACACAAACAGTCGGTGAAACGGACCTGCAGACGTTTCCAGAACCGCTGACCCTAGCTTCACTTTTTACACACAAGCTAAAATATGAGGGAAAAAATCCACCAATCTGATCTACTCACAGACCGACAATCAATTATTGATTAATGGCTTCAGATTCAAATTTGCATCATTTCTATAAAAGTATAAATTTATGAAAACATTGACGGAAATCAATAATCCGAGTTATTTTGCAGAAGTTTCCATTTAAACAAATTGAAAGTTTGCAGTGAAAGAAGCTCTGAAGTTTCAGCTCAAATTGATTAATCAGCATTAATCAACTAATTCATCGATTAATCGTTTCATTTCCTGAAAAAACTGAGTAATTAAACATTTTGCATTTCAAATATAATTGTCTCAATATGTTCAACCAAAAACAGTTTCAGTTTCTCCTGGTTCAAATTCCCTAAAAATCTCCAATTAATTCTGTCAAATTATTAATCAGTTAATCAATAATTAATCCCAGATCAGCTCTGCATCGACATTCAGCTTTTCTGATGGTGATGATTTTAGCATTTTTAGCTGCAAATGATGAAACCTTCAGTAAAGGAATAAAAGATTAATCAATAGGTTTATCTATTAATCGATGTGCAGGCTGGCTGCGATGTGACAGAAGCAGGTCAAAGGTCGCACCTCGCGGACGTTCTGCAGCGTCTCTGGAGTGATGCTGAACTTGACTGGAGTCGGAACGATTTTTGATTTCTGCGGCTGAAATGAAAAACCAATCAAAACGTAATAATCAATAAGGTAATGACCAGCAGAGCGGCTAATCGATGCTTTGCTGACGTTCACCTGACTGTGAACGATGAACTCGCAGCTCCTGCTCAGGTCTTTGGCCAGCAGGGGGCGCTTCAGGTCGCAGCGCAGCGTGTACTGAGCAGCAAAGAGGGAAACGTCAGAAAGTTGGAACACAAACTGCTGAGCCTGAATCTGTTTCAGACTCTGGTTAGCGATCGATACGAGATCGTTAGCAGACAGGCTAACATGGAGCCCAACCTGGATGTTGACGAAGACGCCGTGGTACGTCTCGTACAGAACTTTGTTGCCTTTGCTGACGAGCGGAAACTCAAACGGGATTTCCGTTTTCCCTCCTGGGATTTTCCCGGCCTTGGCCACTTCGATGCTGCTGCTGATCAGCGGGATTGGCTGCAGATTAACCGGCAGACAGAAATGATTTTCTAAGTTTAGATCTGAATTCTGAGTTAATGCTTCATTTACCAATGAGATTGATCGATTATAGAAATAATCGACAACTGATTTTGTTAACTGGAGAATAAAAAGGCCATTTGCTGAAAGAACAAAAACTAAAAACATTTTGCATGTAAGAAGAGAAAAACTCTTTCCATAAAAAACTTCAGGTCGGTTTTAGCTTCACCAGATTATTCAAAGGAACATCAGCGGCTGTGCCTCGTTTTCTATCCGACTAATCAATTAATCATCATGATTAACAATAGTTACAATAATTCTTATCTGCAGCCTTTCATCTTTAAAGCTTCTCAGTCTCTTAGACTTTTTGAACTCCAGAGGAGCAGAGTGCTCCAGAGTCCGTTCCGGTCCGGTCCGGTCCGGTCGGCGGATCCCACCTTGACCGAGTTGTAAAACGCCTCGAAGACGCCGACGCTCTTGGAGCTGAGCTGCAGGTTGACGATGCCGTCCATGCTGAGCGCGATGCCGTTGTGCTGCAGCGGCTCCTTGCAGCACAACGTGACGACGCCAGCCACAGTTTCCTGAAACAGACCAGAATCAGCTGCTGCTGTAGAATCAGGATTATTGATCCCTTTGAGCTCAGACATTTAATCGATTATTAGAATAAACTAGTTCAGAAATTGATTAATCAACTGGAGACGAGACTCAATAAAAGCCATTTGCAGAAATGAATGCAAAACTATACAATTTTTTTTTATTTATTGCGATAAAATTCTTATGATATAGATTTAGATTTATTGTTCTCACAATAATTTCAATCAATGTTTAAAATCTGAAACTGATAGTTGTTAAAATGCCAACAACTATCAGGGTTGTTGGCATTGATAGTTTTGCCATTTGCTCCACTTTTTGTTCAATAAATGATCAATGAATACCAATAAATTTGAAAACAGATTAATGACAGGTCACATTTTTAATGACTGGTGTCTGAAAGATTCAGAACGGAAAGGTTTTTAAAAGCTGCAGCCATAAAGAAATAATAAATGGTTCGTATCACTTTTATCGATTACCATCATTTATCCAGATAAAAGTTTAATTTTAATAAACATTTTGAACAGATAAGTGTCAGTTTTAGGGTCACACCAAGCTCGACCTAACCCTTAACCCTAACCCTAACCCTTAACCCGATGAGGCTAGGCTAGGTTAAGGTAAGCTACCCACACCGGGTTTCTGCGGCGCTCAAAACAAAAAGAAAGTATAAAATTATTTTTTTATTCATGTTGTCTTGAAGATTTTAAATTATATTTATTTATTGTCACGTAAAGAAATCGAGCACAGAATTTTAGTGGTGACCAAATTCGTCACAACGCCATGGAAGCAGCTGCTGGTCACGTGACTGCGAATTAGCTTGTTGCTAAAGCAGCAAGCTAACTGTCGATGCTAGCTAGTCAAGGCTTTATCAATGGAGCCTTGACTAGAGCAAACAGAGGGAGGCTAACATTAGCGCGGCGGGTTCGGGTCTCTTACCCCCTCATGATAGACTTTGTTGGCTCTTTTCAGTTTGATATCCAGAGTGACGCTCATCTCCGAGCCGCAGGCCGCGAAATGGCGGCTGGCGTCACAAGCTGCTTTTACAAGATTTACATTTATCTGCTTTGCTTCTGAATGACAAATCCATAAGAACAGCAACAACTCAGTATCCGGGTAAATCTTTCAAAATAAGAGTGCGACATTCGCCGATTTGAACGACTCTGGTCAAAATTTCAAAATAAAAGCATAAGTAATAATGCTTTTATTTACAATACAATACAAACAATTGTTAAAATAATGACTTTAAAATAAGTTTGAAATAGCGTTTATGTTTGTTTTAAGCATTGTCTTTGGTTTTATCTAAACATGTCAGAGAAACATTAAAGTTAGTTAATCAAAAATCCTGCAGATAAAAATAGAGGCTCCAGCAGATCTTTAAATTTCTTTTATTTAAAGAAATACAGTTATTTTATTCAATTCAATTTTAATTATTTTTAATATTTTAACATGTTTCTGTTGAAAGAAAGAGTTGGGCTTCATCTGAAATAAACATGTTAAACTGAATCATAAAGTTCTTGTCAACATCAACATTTGAAGACAAAATGCATCAGGATGAGAAACAATAACGGCGGTGACCCAGTAAACGTCACTTCCTCTCTGCGCTGAAACGCGTTTAATTCTCTTAAACAAACTTTACTGCTTCTGTTTCTGCTGGTAAACAGAATCCTTCATTTTCACACCAAACCTTTGCTGCACGTTTGTTTGGAGCTTCACTCTTTAACACTTAATTCAAGTGTTTGTTTAATCAGTTAACCGTCCATTTCTCCACCAAACAGCCGCCAGCAGAATCCCGCATTGGACTTTGTTTAGACCACAGGCGTTTTGTCATTCAGCCCTGCTGCTGCTTGTTTCCAGTAATCATTCACTTAGTTGCAAAAAGAAAAAACTCTTTTTCCAAATATTTCATGCTCAGAAAACCTTCAGCTGACTGTTTTCCATCTCTTCTCGTTGCAACAAACTTTGGTGTTTTTAGGTCATTTGACACATTTATCTACAATTTCCTTCCTTTGGTGACCAAACTGGATTTACACTGAGGGTCATTTTAATTGATTAGGCTCAAACATGAGATTATTCATCGATTATTAAAAATAATCGATGAACTAATTTAGCAATCAATTAACCTTTAACTGGAGTATAAACTCAAAAAGGCCATCTGCTGAAGAATAACACAGTCAGAACCGTAATTAAACCAAAACTGTCTTTTTAAGATAAAGACAATTGTCTGCAAGCACATTTTACCAGAACTCATTAGAAACCTCCAATTAATCACCTTTTGCTATCAATTATTAATCAATTAATGAAAAAAAAAAATGAACCAATTAATCAACCAATTAAAAATCAAGCGTACACTAAAAAAATGTTATTGCATTCTTTGGTAATAACATTTTTATTTTGTTATTTAAAAAAGGAATTAAATTATTTGTTTATTCACATATTTTAATGCATTTCTAATATTGTTTAAAAAAGGCTTAAAGTGTTTAAATAAAAAGTGAATGTCAAATCTTTTATGTAATTAGTCGCCTGAATAATCAACGGTATAATTATTTAAGAAATTAACTGTCAGTTTCAGCCCTAATCAGGTTTATTCAGGTCAACTGGATCTTATTTTCAGGGTATCAGAGTAATGGGGGTTGGATACACACATAAACCACATTTTCTGATTTTATTAGTAAAAATTTCCTCCCGTTTGCTAAAGTTACACCAGGTTAGAAAGAAACAAATCAATGCTCTAAATCTGATCAAATTTACTTTTTAGCACAAGTTTGAACTTTTACTGAGGCGTCCAAGACAAAACATCAACAACAAATATATTTTATTTACTAAAACCAGTCAATTGGTAGCATTTTCCTGATTAAATGAATGACCAACTACGATCTCCAGGTGTCAAAATGAATTTGAGATCGTATTTATAGAAATTTAGAGAATTTATCAGATAATTCATGTCATGCGTTCCTCCAGTAGTTTGACCTTTTGTCTGTCACAAAGTTCATTGTGTCCTTCAGACGCTCTGAAAGCCGTAAATCTGGGCTTGTGTGAAGCAACAACAACCGTAAAAGAAGGAAACAAACGTCAGGCGTTCACCTTGTTGCTGCTACCTGTGGACAGGTGAGAGAGGGAAACAAAGCCGGCCCCCGATCACAGATTACGCTCGGCTTTGTCTCGCTCCGTTCCTCATTGTGCCAAAGTTCAGATCTCACAACAAACGGAGAAAGAAGACACTGAACTTCAGGCTCAGTTTCACATTTATGAGGACGAGCTTTGGGGGAAAAAATGAATGATTATTAATTCACATTAATAATGCTTCATGGCTAATACATGCTCCTGAGGAATGTGTCTAAACGGTTTCCATGTGATAACTCATTTTACTTCTAATAATTCTGTGGAATAACATTCAGTTTGGTGACTGACAAACTCGGAACAAAATGAAGAATTGGTAAATATGTAGAAGTACTAAAAAGTACTGATATCTTTCAGGCCATCAAACAGAATTTGATATCAGACAAACATAAAGTGAAAAAAGATAAAAATACTGTTTTCAAATTATGGCTTCAATTATTGAGGAGAACACTGCAAAAACACAAAATCTTACCAAGTATTTTTCTCTAGTTTCAAGTGCAAATATCTTCGTTCACTTGAAATAAGACAAAACAAACATACAGGAAGAGAAGGGAGCTTATTTAAATCAATCGTGTCTTAATTTTAATGGAAAAAGTTCCAGTTCCACTGGCAGATTATTTCACTTAAAACCTGGGAAAAATGTCATGTTATTAATCAATTATTTACCAGTTTAATTAGGACTTTTGATCAATATTAAGAATTACTGGTTAAAAGCACGTTCCTTCCTATCTTGCTAAAACATTAGTCATGAGTTACTTCAGTCTCATTTCAAGTGAACTTGAACTAGACCAAAAATATTTGTTAATATTTTGTGTTTCTACAGTGAAAAACTTCCAAACCAAGTGAGAAAATAACGGAGCAGTCAGAGTCTGTAAAGTCACCCAGGAGAAATTTTGAATCGTTTATTTGCAGAATTGCTTTATTCCGCTACAGCGCAGGGTCTTCAAGCCACAACATCTCCATCATAACTCATTACTTTGACTAGGAAACTCCATAACTTTCATTCTGTTATATTTTTAGTTGGATTTGTGCTTTTAATGATTGTTCTGCTGCGTAACTCAAGTTTACTTTAAGATAAAACCAACTTAAATGAGAAAATGAAAGAAAACGCAATTTATGTTTCAAGCACGGTGGTGGAGGAATAATGATCTGGGTTTGTTTTGACTTTGGCACTCTGATGAAACATGCAGCGTTTATTTAATCTGCAGCAGTTTCATGTATTTTCTGACTGACCTTCAGGGAACGAATTCTGTTTACGACTCACCAATAACTCACTTATTGGTCTCTAATGTCGTTTGTTAATTTTTAACTCCGTGGACCTCAGATGAAAACTATTCAAGGCTACAAGTTGGTTAATATTTTAGTGTAAAGTCGTTTTTTGCTTGGTACATAAGTGCATGGAAGAGTTTCTGAATCCCATCCAGGGCCTTTCTGACTGCATTAGCTTAGCTTCAGGCTAACAGTGCTCATGTTAGGCTAACTTTAAATCAGGCTCAGTGATGGACGGATGTTTTCTACCATTAAACGCTGTGGATTAAACAGCTGTAAATAGTTTGGTGACTTCACTTTCTTTAGTTGTTGGATTGTTCTTTAATCTCGCACAAGACAATACAAACATTTAAAAAATCACTCCAAATATCTTCGTATAGTTTTGCTTTCATGCATTCTGATCTGATCCTCGTCAATAATTGTCAGGGTTTCCTGAAGGTTGGCCTTGAAAACTGATTTAGCTCAGCACTCACTGAACAGTCCACAGCCTGGAGACAGAAAATCTTTCAATACCTGCAAAAAGTCACGATTAATTTAATGAAGACTTTCAAAGATTAGAGAGAATCTGGATTTCTAGAAGAAAAAGATACAGAAATGATTGACTGAAGACTTTGGCAATCACAGAAAAACAGCTTTATGAGAATATTAATCTTATTTCTGTTTGTGTCTGCTGCCAGCTCTTTAATCTGGAATGTGCCAATAAAACCTCTGCAGTTACAGCCAGTACTTGTTGAAGCAAAGCATCATGGTCAACAGGAAGTCAGAGGTTCAGCGAAGGATCGTGTCCAAAGACGGTCACAACAATGTTCAGATCGACAACGTGGAAGGAATGGTCAAGCTCTACCTGCACGACATCTGGACGACGGTGGTGGACATGAAGTGGCGCTACAAACTCACTCTGTTTGCCTCCACCTTCGTCGCGACCTGGTTCATCTTTGGAGTCTTCTTTTTCTTCATCGGCATGGGGAACGGAGATTTTGACACTCCGCACAATTCTAACCACACCCCCTGCGTGATGCATGTGGGTACTCTCACCGGAGCCTTCCTGTTCTCTCTGGAGTCGCAGACCACCATAGGTTACGGTTTCCGGTACATCTCTGAAGAGTGTCCTCTGGCGATCTTCACGCTGGTGGCTCAACTCGTCATCACCGGTCTGGCTGAGATCTTTGTCACCGGTGCCTTTCTGGCCAAACTGGCCCGACCCAAGAAGCGAGCAGAAACGATAAAGTTCAGCCAGGTGGCGGTGATCTGCAGGCACCAAGGCAAGCTGTGTCTGATGGTGAGAGTGGCCAACATGAGGAAGAGTCTGCTGATTCAGTGCCAGCTCACCGGAAAGCTGTTTAAGTCCAATGTGACAGAAGAAGGAGAGAAGACGCAGATCCACCAGAGCTCCGTAGATTTCTACATGGACACCAGTGGAGACTGTCCGTTCCTGATCCTCCCGCTCACCTTTTATCACATTATCGATGAGAAGAGCCCATTGGCAGGACTGACCCCAGAAACCCTGAGCAACCGAAACTTTGAGCTGCTCATAACGCTCAACGGCACCATGGAGTCGACCGCGGCCACGTGCCAGAGCCGCACCTCGTACATCCCTCAGGAGATCCTGTGGGGCTACGAGTTCACGCCGGTGCTCTTCAGCTCCTCCAACTGCCGCTACGTTGTTGATTTCAACTATTTTGACAAAATACAAGTGAGCAACGACCCCGCCTTCCCCGGCAGCAGCACAGGAAAGATATAACTGAAGCAAGACTGAGAGGAAATTGTGGGAGCTGTTAGTTTGACAGTCCTGTGATCTTACATGTCAAATCGAGCTCATTGTTGATGCCGGGAATTTGCTGCTGGTGGTTTTGCCCTTTCAGCAGTTCATACCTTTGCGATTTTGATCATTTCACACTCGACATTTTGGGTATGAAATGATACCTGGAGATGTTTGACCGTTAGAACCAACCAGGGGGAAGTTTTGAACCTACAGATTATTTAAATGAACTTTCTATGTCCTAGTCATAGTCTTACATCAGAAAAGACAAAATCAGTTTCTTACTCCTGGAGTTATTTTGGTTTGATCAGAGGTTTCAATCTTAGAGCAAAAGAGTAGAAGCATAAGAAAGGCAAACAAAGTTTTCAGATATTAAACTGATACCCCATCATTTGAGTCGATGTGTATAAAACAGTTTGTTTACAGTTAGTAAATCAATAAAAAAGGGAACTTATACAAAATGTAGAGGTAGTTATCACACCAATACAGTTTTATAATGTAAAAATGACATGATTTGGCTTCTTGTCAAACCAAATCTTTCAGCAAACTGTTCTGTGTTTCTTTACTAATCTGAATATAATATATCTTTTTCAAACTGTAAATTCTATCATTTAATATTTTTTTCTGACCTGTATGGCTGTTAGCTTAAAACCAGGTGATTTGTTTTATCATAGTATCAAATTAAAGTCTCTTCATGGTGCAAGAAGTGTGATCATCGGTAGGCTTACGTCAGGGGGCCCAAAGTGGGTCCTGGAGGGCCGGCATCCTGCGTTGCGTGTTTTAGTTCTCTCCCTGGTTTAACGAACCTGGAGGCCTCAGAAGAACACTGACCTGCTGAAATGGTTGATACTACCACCAGCGAGAGAACTACAACATGCAGAGTGCCGGCCCTCCAGGGCCCACTTTGGGCCCCCTTAGGCTGAGTTCAACTTGTATTCGATTGTCAGAATTTCCTTGATCCATATAAGAAAAATCAAAGGGGAAAACCTGCGAAGTTCGGATTCCAACCTGGAAACCAGAAAGTCTCTGAATTCAAATTCAATATGGCTGCTGTTCGAGTAAAACAAACAGAAAGATGGAGAAATAATAAATAAGCACTTTTCTGATTGATTCTAACATTTATCTGTGGACACATTGTTTTTGTATTTGAACACACAAAATGGAGACAAATATGTTCTGATTAGCTTGCATTGCTAACTGGAGTTAGCCTGTTCCCTGAACACAATTAACAAATCTCGTAAGTTTTCTGAATTGAAATTCTGTTGTGTAATGTTGTATTTACATTAGTAAGTATAACATTTTTATAAATGAAGTGATTTCTAGAGCCAAGTGACTTTAAAAGGTGTCATAGCACTAAAATCAGTGTGATATGTTGTGTGTTGGAAAGTTAATTTCTGGGACATTAATATTTCCCAGGAGACACATGTAGATTTACTGAGACAGACTTGATGACTTCAGCCCTTTGTGACGACATCAATAATGGCTGTTATGTAGATACCAAGACAAAGGGAACCATTGTGTTTCTCAAATATTACTTTTACCTTCAAACTGTTTTAACACAAGAAAAATAATGCCCTCAGATATTGAAAAGTCGAGTTGTGTTTGTGCAATTTCTTACACAGGAAACGATCTACGGAACTGAAACTGATATTAAAACCAGAATGCAGTGATCTGATCAGAAAAACGTTTGGATTGATCACACCATGGAGGAAAAGCTGCATAGTTAGCTTCCGGTGGTTAGCTTCCGGTGGTTAGCTTCCGGTGGTTAGCTTCCGGTGGTTAGCTTCCGGTGGTTAGCTTCCGGTGGTTAGCTGAAGGACAAAGCAGGCCCAAGCTGCCGCTAACTATCACCTTCTGTTGTGGCAACACGGAGCTGCAGCTGCTGGGCGTCTGTTTCTGGTCCAAACAGTCCGAGTCACAAGAAGCCGCTTCGCCTCCGACTGCTTTTAAGGCCGGAGCGGCGCGGGAAAAACCAACAAAACACATAGAAACATGTCGGATTTGGGCATAAACTGGTACGTGAATAGTTCGGATGGAAATGGAGATAGGAAATGAGAAAGACATGTTGTGGCTTCTTTACACGCATTTGTTGTTAAGTATAATTTGCATGATGATTATTATTATTTGAATTTAACATGACTGTATATAATTACAAAAGCTTAAGTGAAACATTTAAGTGGGAGGCATGATTTCTTTGGATAGCGGAAGTGTTTTATTTTGAAGAATGCTTAACCGGATGTGGTTCTGTCTTTTGTCGCTGTCTTGCTTCTGTTGATTTTGGTTGCTAGGGTAACTTGTTTTATTGTGCTAATTTTCAAAAGCATGATGACTGTATTGATGGGGTGTGAATAAGACTGACATGATACTGTCATAAACATAACATCCGTTAAGAACAAACTGTGTCATGAATTTTCATTCAGTAAATATTCACACTTTTAATGAGAAGTTGCTTTAAAAGTTTGGTTAGAAGTACATTAAAAGTGCCAACTTTGCATTATTTTGTGAATAATGACACTTTAATGCAAAGTTGGCACTTTTAAAGCAACTTTACATTAGAAATGTATTTATACTGTATTTATAAAATTGTACTTCATGACAACAGTTAGAAATACATAAAGACTTCTTCATATTCATGACAGATGTCATGTCAGTCTTATGCAAACCCCATCAAATAAATGTTACCAAAATGGTGACATATTGAAGGACAATGTCATTAGTTTGACCTGTAAAGTTAATGGATCTTCTGTGTTCTGGTACCTGATGTGTTTGCAGTGAGTATGAAGCATTAATGTACAAAGTGGTAACTACATTAACTAAAAAGTTACTTCATTAGCAATTATAATAAACCAGAAGTGTAACTGCAGCATACTGTAATCACACGAATATATAAAATATGTAATGCCAATATACTGAAAATATATTCTAAATATGTTTTAAATGTAATTCAATCACAAAAACAGTATACTCAGAATAAATTAATCAAGCACATTCATATTACATAAAAAGCAAAAATACTTAGTTTACCGAGTGTAGCTTAAGTTGTTCGAAAACAGTACGTGAAAGTACTTTAAATTGTGCTTTAATACAACTTAAATACTATTAAAATACACTAAGCACAAAATTAGTTGTTCCAAAATGTCACACTTTAAGTTAAGTAATACTAAGTATACTGATAATTAGTCTGACGAAAAGTTTGCTCTAGTGTACTATAAAACATTCTTAGTATAATCATTTTTCACCAGAGATGCAATTGTCCCCATCAGTCTTCAAGCTGCTACCATCAACAAGTTGATTGTTTTTGTAGATATTTTTCACTATTGCTGTTTTTTGCCGTTTCTCTGTTTGTGCTCATCTGGAAGGAAATCAATCTGCTTGGTTTCAGCAGCAACTGCTTGTCATTTGAAACGTCGGACGGCGTTAAAACCAAAGTGGGGCCATCTAGTGGACAAAATGTGCAATTTAAGGAATGAGAACATCAAAATGAAGGATTTCATAAACCATGAAAATAATCAGACTCTGATAATTAAAGGTTATTTATTTACAGAAACGAGAACATAATGAGCTCCAGTGTTAAATCAGAGACCAAACTAAACATTTGTAACTGATGAGACTGCATGATACACATGTTGCATTTAGTTCTTGTGCAGCCAACAGGAATCAGATTGAACAAAAAACATGCACAGCACCCCCTACTGGCTACTATTATTATTAATGAAATGGGAAAGTACATTTCCCATTTTCAAATTCTCCAGAAACTTAATTGTTAAAGATAGGAAAAATATTAAATGTAAATAAATCTTTTATCCTTCAACAACTTAAAAACAGTCAAAAACCTCAACAATGAAAATTTGATTTTTGGAGCTCGTCAGCTTTGCTTTAGAAATCACTGCAGCAAAAAGAAACGCACTAAAAGCCATTTGGTCATGATAGCACGCGTTAGCACGTTTAAATGATGATGCTTCCATTCTTCAGAAATGAAGCCATAAACTCCTGTGTGCATCTTTAAAGTCCCAGACTGGATTCTGGCACCTGGTTGGCCGTGCCGACAGCACCGTGGGTCACTGCGGGTCACCGCAGGTCACCGCGGGTCACTGCGGGTCACTGCGGGTCACTGGGGTCACCGCGAGTCACTGTGGGTCACTGCGAGTCACCGTGGGTCACTGTGGGTCACTGCGGCGGGTTGGCCGTGCTGGCCCGCAGGACGCCTCGCAGCACCTTGTAGTTACTCAGAGGCTGGCTCTCCTTGGGGGGGAAGCAGGGCCCGCGCTCGGTGGCGTAGGAATACGGAAAGCGCAGGACCCAGAAGCCGTCGTTCGGCAGGGTCACTTCCGTCTGCTCAGGGTGGAAGATTGGGCAGGGAGGAGGGCCGGGCTGCACCTGCAGACAGAAAACACTGAGAGCAAAGCAGCAGAAGAACTAAAACCATCACAATTCAATTCAGATTGAACCACCAGAACCGTCAGATCATGAGACAGAGGTCTTGTTAGAGTAAGTCAGATGCAAATAAATAACGAATTAAATGAGAAAATAAACATTCTTTTAATAAAAGTTTGATCATTTGAACAATCAGCAGCTAAAGACACAACTCTTTCAATATTTGCTTCCTCATGAATGTCCGTGGCCCTCCTGGCTTGCCGTAGTTTACCTGGGGGTTCAGGGTGATCTCCAGCGGCGCGTCGGGCACCACCACGAAAAGCCGAGCCAGCTGAGCGTAGTGCGGCTTCAGGCCGCGGCCCTGGGCGGGCGACGGGACGTAGAGCGGCATGTCGGCGTTCAGGACCCTGCTGGCTGGATCTTTGGCGCCGCCCGGCCCCAGCGCCTTTACGATTTTGTCGGGTCCGCTGCTGATGAAGCGCCGGCCCCGGCCGTCTTCATACTCGAACCCCACGAAGGCCCGCGCCGCGTCATCCCTCCGGCGGCTCCGGCCCGGCCCGGCGCCGCCGCGCTTCCCTACCGGATTCTTGTTGGGCGCCGGCCAGGACGCCGACCCTCCGTCTAGAGGCTCCACGGGGCCAGCGTCCTCCTCCGAGCGGGAGCGGATCACCAAGTCCCACGGCAGCAGGAAGGAGGAGCCCGGCAGGAAGCCCGGCTGCTCCAGACCAGTGTGGCAGTTGTAGGACTTTGCTGGTCCCAGTTTGAGTAGAGACCAGCTGGAGAACTTTGGGAGGAGACCTTTGGGACAGGCGGAGTGCGTCATTCCTGGAGACGGACAAAAACATTTACATGCCTCAATAGCAATGTGAACATAGTCCACAGCGGCGGCAGGTATCTGACTTTATGGGATGAACAGAAACTCGCGAAGGACACAAAGCGAAGGCCGACAGGCGGTGGTCAGTGAAATTACATCATCATTTTATTTTGTGATATTAATTTTTTCACCTCAGTAAAAAAATCTTGCCGTTGTTCCCCTAAGCGACTCGGCCGTCCTACCTGGCAGGTACTCCACGGTGGACGGCTGGCGGTCCACGAGGCTCGGCCTCTTGGGCTGGACCGGCCGTCGGCCGGATCTGCGTCCGCGTACGCCCCCAGGCTGTCGGTGGACTGGCCCAGGCTGAGCGCCAGGCTGAGGCTGGCGTCGCCGGGCGTGTGGCTGTGAGCCGCGCTCGCCTCCTTCGGCCGCTCCCCGTCGCCCGACGTCTCTGACGGCGGTCGCTGCGCCCGGTCTGAGGCTGGCGCCGGGTCCGGAGTGCTGGGTTGGAAGACCGGGAAGTCGATCCGCTCCAGCTTCCCGCAACATTTCTCCTCCAGGATCTGAGCACGACAGAAGAGAACAACTTTAACCTGCTTTCCTCCTCCAGGTGGAAACAAAACGAGCCAACGGGAAAATACTGAATCAGCTGAACGGTTTGACGGGAAGATGCCGGTCCAATAGAGGTTGACAATAATAAGAAAAATACCTTAATGTTAAAATATCACAGAGAGTTAATTGGTGGAAGAAAGGAAGGAAAAAAAGACGGATTTGTAAAAGTACTGGAAAACCTTTTCCGTTATTATTCATCAAAGCAGGGAAATATTTCCATAAAGATGAATTGTTCAAAAATAGGATTATTTTATTTCTATGATTTCAGTTCAAAGTCAAGTTCAATCTCACAGAGAACAAAGAAATATTCTCTAAACAGGAAACGGACTCCACTTCCTGTCCGGTCTGTCAGAAGTTGGACTGCAGCGCAGATCTCTAGAAATAGATTGAACGGGTCTGCAGTGTAGATCCTGACCTGGTAGAAGTCGTGGTTGGCAGCCTGGATGTCAAACGGATCGTCTCGAGGCGCCTGCTTCCTGCCGCAGTTACAGGCACTGGTGGAGCGCCCCCTGCTGTTGTGGTTCATGATGGGCGGGTTGTGGTCCAGGTCTGGCTTCTCACCTGCAGAAATGACATTCATTTGGGAGGAAACTGCTGATAGAATTACGGTTAATTGTCAACCATTAGATCAAAATTAAGTTGATAATCTGATAATAATTTAGTTGATCAACTAATAATGTTCACTTAAGCATTATTAAGTGAAGGGTTAGGGTTACGCTGGCGGAGCGTCTGACCTGGCTGAGGCAGCAGGTGGAACTTGTGCACGCAGTGTTGGTCCGTCAGGCTGCGCTCCTCGCACAGCTGGTGGCCGTTGCTCCAGAACTTGTAGCAGTCTTCATGAAGCTGCACCGCATAGCGTTGGAAGGCCACGCCTCTCGCGTGCTGGCTGTACACCCGCAACGCCTGTGCCAGCTGGTTCTTGTGGACCGTGGTGGTGTAGTTGTGAGGGAGGTTGGACTGGTAGGCGCTGTGGGCCAGAGGCAGAGCTTTCTGACACCGGTTTTCTGAGAACTTTGTGTCGGCATCCAGGAAACCATCCAAGACCTTCACCTGGCTTTGCACCTTAGAGGCCAGCTCGGCCAGCTCCTCGTCGGTGTTGGTGATCAGGACCTGGTAGAGTCGGGAAGCCGACTGGACCCACTTGGTGAAGGTCGGCAGCTCAAAGTGGGAAGGTTGGGGGTTGCGGCCGACGCTGTCGTCGAAGCCCTTCTTGGTCAGAACCAGCTCCACGTGCTGCCAGAGGAATTCCTTCAGGCTGCAGTCCACCAGCTGGCTTCCCATCGGACCGCCAGACTCCCTGCTGCCGCTGGGCTGCCGAGCCGACCTACGCATCTGCTGGTACCTCCTGGGCCCGGTGAGGACCGGGGCGGAGTCCTGATCCGACAAGACGCAGTTGGACCGCAGCTGGCCGAGCAAAGCGCCCACCGGGTCCTGATCTGCTGCCGGGATCACATAGACGAAGGCCTGGTTGGCGGGCACCGTGAACAGACAGTTGCTGCTTTGGTTGGTGAGGACGCGGCTTTTACGGAAGATCCGGTAGATCTGGTCCTCTAGAGCATGCTGCAGACGCCTCCTCGGGGAATGCTTCTTGGGCTTTTCGGGGTTTCCTCCAGAGTCCGAGCCGTTCCCAGGGGCCTTTGGAACAGCAAAGAGAAGAGAACCAGTTACTCTGAGTGGCAGACTGGCCATCGGGAACTCCGGGACTTTTCCTGCTGGCCTAGCCACTGAGGGGCGGGGCTAAAGGTCGAGGTCAGCCTGCACTCAAAGCTACAGAATTTAACTTTTGTAGAAATATATTTTTTTACATATTTTGTTGAAACTGTCATTATATACCGCAAGTTTGCTATGAGATAATCTATGAAAAAAAATCAAGCTCCTAGGTCTTCCCCCAGAGGTGACTAGAAACAACCAATCAGCAGGGAGCTGTCTATCACAAACTTGTGTGGCGCTGCTCATCTCAGTTTTCCCTTTCCTATTGCTCTCTGTTGTGCTGCAGCGAGCACAGCCACAATGACGGCGAATAAACGGTTTTCCTGTAATGGTAAGTTCTTTCTCCACCATTAGCACATTTAGCAGCACATACACTGTGTTCCAAATTATTACGCAAATTGGATCAAAGTGTCATAAAGACACATTTTTTCTTGTGCCATTAAATTTATAGATGGTATAGTGTGTCACTATAATTACTTTCAGAGAGCTGCTTCATCACTTTAGCTCAAAGGAAATCTACTTCAGAAGGATGTTCCACATTATTCATCAGGCCGCAGGATTCCAGCAACATGGGAAGAGAAAGAATCTGCTGATGAAACCATCAGAGAGTGTAGAGCCGTATGACAAGCTATGAAAACATGACATGTTTAACGAACACTGAACGTTTTTATGGTACTGTGAAGAGATTTGAGGCTCATTGAGAACAAAGATGGTTTACAGATAAAGACTAAAGAGGAAAGTTTCTGATCTCTTGGGCCTCTTGGGCCGGGTGAGGACCCAAGTCCTCACCAGCAGGTCTGGCCTGAAAATCCTCCACTTCTCCTGCTTATGGAAGAAAATGTGTTTATGCCTCCAGAGAAACTCAAGACCAAACCTAGAAGATGAAGCTAGAAGCAGCTCAGACCTTCAGGGTCGCATTGATCTGGAAGACGAACAGCAGCCGCGGAGGACACGGCCTGCAGTTCAGCTTCCACTCCTTGGACACCGCGCAGTCCTTGATGGCGGCCCGGATCAGGGGCAAGACCTTCTGCCGCAGGGCGTCCAGGGCCCGGAACAGCCGGTCGTAGGTCACATCGAAGGTCTGGCTGGGGTGGACCAGCAGCAGGACGTGACACACGGAGAACATGTACAGCAGGTGCAGGCAGTGCTGGCGCTCCAGGCCCTTCCACAAGTCGTGGGCGTCGGCGTGGCTGATCCCCGCGCTCAGGGACCGGCAGGCCCGCAGCAGCTGCCGGCTGTCGCAGACGGAGGACAGCAGCAGGTACAGGACCCGGTTCTCCTGGTCGTAGAGAGCCTGGACGTGGCTGTCCGAGGAGTCGCCCTCCTCTGACCCGAACAGAGAGAAGATGTGTTTGTCCGCCAGCATGTTGATGAGCGTCTCCTTCAGAGCCCCGGTCTGGGCGCCGCTCTTTCCGAACACACCGACCACACACAGCCCGGCCTCCCGGTGAGAAGCGTCTCCCGGCGGCTCCGCCCGAAGCAGAGCCCCGAGGTCCACCGGAGGAGCCATGTTCGCCTCCTTCATGACGGAGAACCGGGGAATGAAAACACGGACGGAACGGTTTCCCTGCTCACTTCCGGTTCCGTTCCCTATAAGGACCGGGTGGAAACCACGGTCCTGGGTTTATTTAAATTAACAACCCCGTTTTTGAAAAATGTCACTCAGGATGTAATTAAATCTATTAATAAAGCTAATTTTAACTACACGTGGAAGGATAGAACAATAAGACCAATTTGTTACTCATCAAAGAACAGATTCAACTCATTTTTACACCTTTTTGACTTTGAAGTAAAGGGAATTTTCCTAATATAAACAGTTCAACAAAGACTGAGAATTTGTCCTCACAAAAACATAAAGCTAAACAAATGAAATAAAATAAAATAAATGACTTATGGTGTAAAATGCTTGCAGAATAAATAGTTAAGCATTGGCTAATATATCCCAACTCCTGATGTCCATTGGAATACACATTCTAATCTACAATTTGATGATAGAAAACATTTTCAAAATAACTTCAAACACTATCACTGCAAATACTTAAAGTAAACCAACAGGCAGTTTATTACGGTATCATGAACTTGCATTTATATTCTTGATTGAAAACAGACTCAACCTGTTCTCTAGGTTGTCTTGTCTGAAGTCTGAATCTCACGTCAAGTTAAGATTTAGAGCTTCGGTCAATAAACAACTAGTTTGTAACAAGAACCATTCCAGTTTAATAAATACAGTTGTTTGGACAGAGGAGCTGCTTGGCACAAACCAAAAGGGATAACTAAGTCTCCATAACAACCATAAAGATGTCCTCTTCATGGCAGCTTGCTGTTTTGGAGGAAATTCTGTAACAGCTTGTCTTTTAATATTGAGAACCTCTTTAAATCTCAAAACTTGTTTATTTGTTTACTTTTTATTCTTTGGCATTTATACACGCAGAGCCCTTTGGTCAACACTTTTTGTTTTTTTTTGATGTACTAATGAATACATTTACTTTCCCATAGAAGTCCATCTACCTTCCTCGTCATTTAAAGAAATAGTACAAACTAAATGTGCCATAATGTGCATCACTGTTAGTGCTGCAGCCTTACAAAAGGAAAATATTATTTATGTTGTACCTTTCACAGGTCAGAGAACCACAAGTTGCTTTAACATAGAAACAAAGATTAAAAACATGACAAAAGCATAAAAAACTGATGAAAACAGAATACATCAAAGGTCAAACATTTTCTCAATATCACCACAGGTTTTAATACCCATGATTGTCGTCTACTGGCCATCACTCTATTCACCCAGATTAATAAATTGGTACAAATTCATCTTTTAAGCTATCCCTGGAAAAAACAAATCCTTCCTCCTGTTGCCTCACTCATCCATTTTTTCAGCAATACCTGCATTTTACATTCTAATAAATGAATCACATCAGTGGATGAATCATCATTTCATTTTGCTGCACCCAATTATTGGAACTGAGTTAGGTGCGGAACTGAGTTAGGTGCTGCAGCTGAGCTTGGTGCTGCATTCAGGATGAGACTTTTCTGGGATAAAGTTAGAAGAGGGGAAATGGTTGCCGTGGCGCGATCCGTCTCTCTCTCGGGAATCTGATATTCAGGACATGTGGAGGGAAACGTGCTGCAGGCAAAACGCCTGTCCTGGAAAGGAAGCAGCGACTCCTCTGAGCTGCAGGTGATCTCTGTTAAACTACAGAACTGGACAAACTTTCTGCCCCTCAACTGATCTGCTTTCACTTTATTCAGTTCAAAATTAAAAAATGCAACTTATCCCAAAGTGAAATGAAATGTTCTTCCAACTCACATCATGCAAGCACCTTTAGAGTCGTTGTGGGTACGAAGGATCTCCAGTAGCAGTCAGCCTCACAACGAATCTGAGGACGCCTCTGACTGAAGACTGTTGCTGTTTGTGAGATGCTAACAGCTCAATATCTGGGCAGAAGAGACGATTTTCTTTTGTAATGCCAAGCTCTGCTAATCCACCTCAATTGTTTTTGCTGCACCTCTTAAATCTTTTCTGGCCGTTTTGTTAAATGCAGAGAGACGTAGTCGCACATCTGATCCCGGAAGATTTGCTGAGCTTCTGAGATGCTAATCAGCCAATTAGCTGTTCCCATCTGTAAAAACAAACTCCTGTTGCCACGGTTACCCATCATAACTGTCCAAAAATTAAAAAGTATGAGCAGCTAACCAGCGTCCATAACCAGAGAAAAAAATAAAAAATGATGAAAAGTTTCAAAAAGAATGAATGAAAACTGAAATAGAAAGTTATTCCAACAAACACAACAAATATTAACATGAAACAACCCTAACCACTGTTTATTTTTATTTATTTATTCAATTAGGGATCATCACAAATACATATTCTAGTGTTGAAGCAGCGTCTGGCCTCTGGAGGCTTTTAAAGGACAAGAAAATGAAGAAAATAATAAAAATGTACAACAAACATGATATAACTGTGTAGCACAGAAACTGTGAGCTTTTAAAGAACAATGTAAATTATAGGATCAGGGTGCGATGGCTGTTCGGTATGTGTAACTGTTTGACCTCTGACCTTTTCTCTTATTTAAGGTCAGCTGACGTCATGTGATCCACTAACGGTTTTAGCTCCACATTCACTCTCCTCCCTCTGAGGGATTAGCGTCGCTAACGAGCGACAGGCTGAAGAGAAGAAAAGAGAATTTCATCTAAAAACAGGAGGGTCTTCAGATCAGGCTGACCTCTGACCTCTGGTCTGAACCAGAAAGATGGGATTCTGTTCAATTGGTCAAAATCCAAACCAATACCCAAACATTTACTGGTGTGGGTCACCATATTGTTATGAAAATAATCACATAACTGTTTCAAGAAGCCATCTGAAATGTATTCAGCAGAAATTAAATTATTCGCAAATCTGAGAAAAAGTCTGAATTGTTAGTCATTGACAGGAATTTAAATATTGTTTTTTTTCTTGCTTTTGGAAAGATAAATCAATAGATTCTGAGAAAAACGTCAGAGTCACGTTTCTCTCTGACTGAAAGATAAATTGTGTCAAGCACTAAAATCAAAGACATGTTGCTGATTTGATTCGGTTTGGTTTCAAGGTCACTGCTCTTCCTCCTTCGTGATGGCATGTCGACTAAAAGCTCTGGGACGTCAAAGCGAGCGGCGCTGGCTGCGTGCGCGTTCACGCCAAACGCCGTCTTCCCTCTGACGTCACCGCCTCCTGATCAGCCGAAATCCCTGATAACGCGGCGCGCGCTCCCGCTCGGCTCTGAATGGGGGCTCGGTCCAGCCGGTGACAGCTCGTCCAGTCTAATCCACGGTCCGCCGCTCCGACACCACCGGCCGTCCTCGGGCCCCGCTCCTCCGGTTCTACGCAGGTATTCAGGTGAGACGGACGGACAGACGGACGGACGGCAGCAGGAGGCGCAGGCGGTTCGGTTCTCACTCTGCTCCCTTTTCAGACAAGTTGCCGCTTTGTGTCCGTCTCTGCCCAGGAATGAGAAATGATGGCCGGCTCTGCAGCAGAGGAGAAAACCTTCCGCCGGTTCCTGGAGCTGTTTGTCCGGGAGATGAGGCTGCCTCTGCAGGAGGGCGACCCGGTGCCGATGCGCCCCTTGTCGGACCTGGTGACGGAGGACGAGGTGGAGGGGGAATGCCTGGACTTGTGCCTGCAGCACCTCTACAAATAGTTAAGAGACTTTACTTTGTGTCCTGGCATGCGCGCGTTTCCGTGTTTCAGGCTTTCATCGGGTTGGTTGGTTGTTTTATTCCAAACTGGGTTCTTGTGGTTCTGACGCCGACCTGCTGCCTGGACGGGATGCAGGGTGTGTCCTACTCCAAGTTCAGACAAGAGTCTCTGCGGAGACGCTGTGGGGAATGAAATCGAGCCAAAAGCAGAAGTTCATTCCCACTTGGCCCTCCGCGCGCTGCGCGTCACTTTGCGCATCTGGAGCGTTAATTCGCTCATTTCTGCGCCGTTTTGCTGCTTTGGCTCCGTGCGGTGGAAGCTGGAGGTCCACAAAGGTGAACCCCTGCTTTTGCGTAACAGCGCAGCGTCACGGTGGCGTGGGAGGGGGAGGAAGCCATCGCTGCTGAGCGCGTCTCCACTCGGGCTAAAAATAACCTCCGGTTCTGTTATTGCAGCCGATCGGCACTAAAAACCCGCGCAGCGCGCAGCAAGAACGGGACGGACCGCAGGTTCCGGTCCTCCAGGTTCCGGTCCTCCAGGTTCCGGTCCTCCAGTGAAACCCGCTGCAGAGTTCGGAGTGTTGGTTTAACCCGGCAGCTGCTCGGATCTTCAACCGGAACCTTGAAAACTGGAGGAGCCGCTTGGCCCGGTTTAGATTTAGAACCTAAAATAGGAGCAGAAACTGGGCTGGGAAGAGATGAGGGGCAGGAAGAGATGGGGCAGGAAGAGATGAGGGGCAGGAAGAGATGGGGGCAGGAAGAGATGAGGGGCAGGAAGAGATGAGGAGGGGCAGGAAGCAATGAGGGGCAGGAAGAGATGAGGGGCAGGAAGAGATGGGGCAGGAAGAGAGGAGGGGCAGGAAGAGATGAGGGGCAGGAAGAGATGGGGGGCAGGAAGAGATGGGGCAGGAAGAGATGAGGGGCAGGAAGAGATGAGGGGCAGGAAGAGATGGGGGCAGGAAGAGATGGGGGGAAGAGATGAAGGGCAGGAAGAGATGGGGGGGGCAGGAAGAGCAAGGGGCAGGAAGAGATGGGGCAGGAAGAGATGAGGGGCAGGAAGCAATGAGGGGCAGGAAGAGATGAGGGGCAGGAAGAGATGGGGCAGGAAGAGATGAGGGGCAGGAAGAGATGAGGGGCAGGAGCAATGAGGGGGCAGGAAGAGATGGGGCAGGAAGCAATGGGGCAGGAAGAGATGAGGGCAGGAAGAGATGAGGGGCAGGAAGAGATGAGGGGCAGGTAGCAATGAGGGGCAGGAAGAGATGAGGGGCAGGAAGCAATGAGGGGCAGGAAGAGATGAGGGGCAGGAAGAGATGAGGGGCAGTAAGAGATGAAGGGCAGGAAGAGATGGGGGGCAGGAAGAGATGGGGCAGGAAGAGATGAGGGGCAGGAAGAGATGAGGGGCAGGAAGAGATGGGGCAGGAAGAGATGAGGGGCAGGAAGAGATGGGGCAGGAAGAGATGGGGCAGGAAGAGATGGGGGGCAGGAAGAGATGGGGGCAGGAAGAGATGGGGGGGGCAGGAAGCAATGAGGGGCAGGAAGAGATGAGGGGCAGGAAGAGATGGGGCAGGTGCTGCACAAACCTCCAGCTGGAGGTTGAAGTGTTTCTCGTTGCCACTGCGCTGCAACGATTCATCCTGATTAATCGATTATTGATGTTTCTATAGATCATCATCTGGAGGATTCAGACTGAAAATATCCATTTGCTAAAAGAACAAGACGATCAGAGCACAGCTCTACAATATATATTTACATTTTACATTTACGATCAGAATCGTTTGTAAATGTTAATTCTGTAGAAAGAATCTGCTACTGAAGCATCTTTCCAGTTATTGATTGATTAATTATAGAAACAAGAATGAATTTACTCCAAAAACAGAAAAAAACAAAGTGGTGGAATGAAAATAATTTGCAGAAAATCAGTTAGTGAAATAATCATTAGCTGCATTTACAAACATCAGTTTATTTTAATGAGGCTTTATGATAGACCAGCAATGCATGCAGGGTTTTTCTAATATCTGAAAAGTGTGGCAGGCATTTGATTTCTGCTTGTCTGAGTTAATCTGTAGCAGATAAACTTGGAAATTGTTTTGGTTTGAAAAAGTGTTTTTTTACCAGCTTTTCACAGGATCTCACCGATAAATCTCAATCTGGGGGAATCGGCCGATATTCCATCTGAAATCGGTTTCATTATCTCCTCTAAGCTCTAAAAATCGTCCACTTTCCCTTTTGCTCCAACACATAAATCAACATTTCTAATAACTTTTCTGCCAAAACAAAAGTAATAAAATGAAAACAGAATCTGCAGTTTTGCTTTTTAAATATTGACCTGAAAATTGTAATTTGTCACTGCAAGTTTCCACATCTGAAGATAAACATTTCAGCTGTGTACCAAATATTTCCAGCTCAGATCGTCAATTTCCAATCGGACATTCTGAACCGGATTTCTGTCTGGATTTGATCCGAGCCGTTTTTATTTCGCTCTGGTCAAGAGAAGAATCCACAGCTTGTTTCATCCAAATTATGAAAAGCAGCAGCAGCATTCAGTCATTTAGCATTCAGTCATTTAGCATTCAGTCATTTAGCATTCAGTCATTTAGCATTCAGTCATTTAGCATTCAGTCATTTAGCATTCAGTCATTTAGCATTGACTGAGTGCTAAATGACTGAATGCTAAATGACAAGATCATCTTTCATAATATACTGACTTTAAACAACACATCATTATATTTGAACTTTTTTGTGTCATCTACGTTAAATGCATGAATATTCAGAAATTAGTTTCTTTCTCTCATTATCACACTTAGCCCTGAAAAATGAACTGTTCTAATTGGCATTAAGTCTTTTCTTACTGTGTTACATTTGCTCTGCTTCCTGCTTCCTGTTTTCAGCTTCCTGCTTCCTGTTTTCAGCTTCCTGCTTCCTGTTTTCAGCTTCCTGCTTCCTGTTTTCAGCTTCCTGCTGTATCCTATATCAGTGACGTAGGGTCAGAGGAGGCAAAGCCTCATCATGGAAAAATAATATCTAATGATCATTTATATTGCTATGTTCACATTATACAATAAGAACCTATTTTTCATTTAGCTTAACTAATTCTGACGAGTTTTTCTTCAAAATCACTGCATTTTCACATTGAAGCAGCAGGTGAGGCAGCAGGTGAAGCAGCAGGTGAGGCAGCAGGTGAAGCAGCAGGTGAAGCAGCAGGTGAAGCAGCAGGTGAAGCAGCAGGTGAAGCAGCAGGTGAAGCAGCAGGTGAAGCAGCAGGTGAGGCAGCAGGTGAAGCAGCAGGTGAAGCAGCAGGAAGCCGAGCCTCACCTGGACTGATCAACGTCTCTACCTGTTTCTATAGGAGCAGCTCCTCCTGTTTGTTGCCATTCTAATGGCACTGATCTCCGGCGGTTGGTCATCTGGTTTTTATGCTCTGTACAATGGCTGCTGGAAGTTAAGAGTTTTCTTGTTGACTTGCTGTATTCTGGTTGGCTGTGCAGGAAGCTCCACTGATGCTTTTCAAAGATGTATGCTTGCATAATTGTGCATCTGAGCTTAAACGAGTTGGGGGCATGGTTAGCAGCAGCTTGTTTGGATTTAAAGTGACAGAGACCCTAAAATATCTCCGACTGAAATCTGATTATCTTAGAATGATTTGGTGTGTAAAATATGGTGAACATGTTTTATGTAACCATCGATCCTGACCTCTTACAGGAAGCAGAACAGGTCACCGTTAAAGAAATAAAGGATTTTATCTGAATAATTCCTTCTGTGAATTGACTTGAACTCAGTCGAAATAAACAGACCGGAAAACAAGATGGCGGTTCTTGGCTAGCGTCACTCTGGAAACCCAAGAAGTTCATTAGCGGAAAAAAAAAATCTGATTTTACAAAATTAAGCGTCAAAGTACAGAAAATCTGAATAAGCAATAAAAGAGATTTATGTGTTGATATTTATAGCCAAACAGAAACTAAATCCAGGAGACAAACTCAGCACTGAGCCAAGAATACTTTCTATGGGAAAGGAAGAGAGAACACAAGAAACGCTTTGGAGTTTTAACCAATCGATATTTAATCCATCAAACTCTATTTTCAATCTGTAATCTAAAGGTCTGAGCCGTCTGCTGCCTCCGTGTTTATTTTGCTCAGTTTTAAGGAACGTGGATCAGATTTCAGGCCCCATTCAGAGCTAATGTATCACTTAAGCTACCATTAGCATCGGCCATTAGCATCAGCTGCAGCCACTTAGAGCTGAACTGGCAGTGAAAACGCAAAGCCGACAGCGTTTCCTTTGTCTCCACACTTCCTTCACAGTGGCAGCAGTTGTCACAGTAACAACCAGACTTGGGTAATAATGACCCGCCTGGATCCAGCGGAAGGCTGAACGCGTTTCAGTCGAGCAGAAAGGTGTAGGTGGGTTTTTATAACAGTGATCAGACAATAACAGAGCAGATCAGCTTCAGTAGTCATGCTGTGTTTTCAGCCACTTATTTACCCGACTAGAGGAACATTTTGTGAGGCTTTGACTGTTTGGTGCTGTTATAATTTAATGAAGAGGTAAATTCCTTCAATCAGCAAAACATATTTACAGCTTTTGTTGTGTTTACTGATGAAATAGCTGCGTTTGTTCATGAAAACCTGTTATTTTATGTTAATATAGCACTCAGTTTGATATGGTAAATACTTCAAAATCAAAATCAAAACCATCATGTTGATTGCTGTAAAGTAATAGTTGAGGGAGTCGGTCATTGATTTCGTCATGAACGCTGGCTGCTTTCAACATGTTGCTGTTTTGAGGCGAATGCTTCCTGCCCATCGTTACATCCTGACGTTATTCCTGCTAATTGGCTCCAAGCCTGAGGAAATCCTCAATAAAGAACATCCACTGCATCAAAGCGATTTCACAATGATCGTCCACTACACTCAATTCACACCAAAATGAGAACATCTGTCACATCATCCAGGGTTTCAACCCTGCAGAAAACCTGCTGAGCCCAGTGGTAGGGGGCGCTACAGCAGTCCACCAGCTGCTCAATATTCACTTACAAAAAGTCACAAACAGCCATTATATAAGAGAATGTGAGGCGAGATGGCAGGGATGGTACAATTGGTTCAATGCGTCAACTACAGCTAACCATAACCAACTACAACCAACCTTAACCAACTACAACCAACCTTAACCAACTACAACCAACCTAACCAACTACAACCAACCTTAACCAACTACAACCAACCCTCAACCAACTACAACCAACCCTAACCAGCTACAACTACAGTCTGCCACGCGACTGTGGTTGTGTGGCAGAGTTGTCGTCTTGCAATCGGAAGGTTGTAGGTTCGATTCCAGCTCCCTCCTGCCACATGTCGATGTACCTCTGGGCAAGGCACTTAACCCCAAATTGCCTACCGATCTGTGTATCAGTGAATGAATGTGTGTGTGAATGGGTGAATGTGACTCTAGTGTAGAACGCTTTGAATGATCAGAATGACTGGAAAATCTCGATAAGTTCAGTCCATTTACCATTTAACTAACCATTTAAAAATAAACTACAACCAACTACAACCATAACTAACCCTAACCAAATACGATGTGTGTGTGTGTGTGTGTGTGTGTGTGTGTGTGGGGGGGGGGGGGCTTCCTGTCTGCTGTGCTGCTAGTTGGAGGCAGCAGCTCTGGTGATTCATTCCAGTGTCATTAGTTTGTCTCTGGGTTAAACATCTAATAATAGACGAGAGCAAGAAGAGAGAGATTCCCCGTGTGTGTGTGTGTGAGTGTGAGTGTGTGTTTGTGTGTGTGTGTGTGTTTGTGTGTGTGTGTGTTTTGTGTGTGTGTGTGTGTGTGTGTCTTTTGTGTGTGTGTGTCTTTGGCAGAAGTGTGTGTGTGTAGGGGCGGTTGAAACAGTTGGGAATCTGGAGGTGTGTGTAAGTTAAAACCAGCTTTAAGAAACATCTGAGAAATTAGCAGTTACTTTATGTGTGTGTGATTTTTTTGTTATTATATACAAGGAACCATAAATGTTTTCCTCTCAGTTTGGCAATAAGTGAAATAAATTTGACTTGAATTAAGTCTCTAACTTACTGAAGCACAAACAGAAAAAATACAAAAATAAGAACATTAATTAGTCAATACAATTTATTTATTTAATGCAATTAGCAAATATTAAGTGCTCTATTTTACTTTAGCCACGTTAGCAGCTAACTGCTAGCTGAGCTGTTTCCTTTGCATTTCTAGTTTAAAATTTTGTGACCCACAATAGTTTCTAATGTTTCTAATAATTTTAATGTTTTGAATGTTTTGTGCAATAATTCTGGTCTGCCTGGTGAAAACGGCAAATGTTGCTAAAATTGTCAAACTGTTTTCATTTCCTCCTGATTCACTGCTGTTGAGTTTGTTTCTGGAGCGCCAACATGTAGCAAATATTCAAATAATCAAGTCCAGTTCATAGGCAGTTATACAGAATCCAGTTCGGTTCAGTCAAAGTGAATTGAGGTCAAGTTTCCTGGAGGAAACTCAAAACTAACAGGTTGACTTGGAAAAGAAAAACACAAAGCTGGTAGTAGCAAAAGAAAACAGAGAACTGAAGTTGGCAACAATAAATTCATCAGTTTTCTCAGGAAAATTTGCTAACACTGAACCAGGAATACTTTCTATGGGAAAGGAAAAGACCAAGCTGACCAACTGACCAAGTTGAATCTGAGCTGGGAGAAGTTTCTATGGAAAGAAAAACAACTTAGGATGAATTTATTCCTTATCCTTTATTCTTTATTCCTTTTTTAGATCAACTTCAAAGCTCAAGAAAAGGAAAGAAATGAGGAGTTTAGTGCGTAAAATGCGAATTATACGTTTTATTTGGAGCTGCGAACAAATTTCTTTTCTCTGGTGACAAAACAAAAAAACTGCCTTTTGCTCATCAATCATCATTTAATTTGTTTAAAATGTTGAGATTGAATCCTGATCTGGTTTGGATTTGATTGGATCCAGTTTGGATCTGGTTCGGTTCCGTCTCTGTTAGCTCTGAGGATAAGATCTGGTTTTGCTGACTCAGCAGTTTGAACCAAGGGAACAGTCCAAGTTTCTCCAGGATGAAGTTGGTGACCATCAGCAGTCGGTGCATAAAGGGCTGCATTATAATCTCATTGTTTAGTCTATTGATAATTTGGATGATTAATTGATTAATCAGATGTTTCATTTAACAGTTTAATCATGTTTGGAACAATATTAGACATCAATTAGATGCTAGAGCCCATCAAATCCTGAAAAGAAAATAAACATTTTATTGCCTAAATGCATCTGATTGTTGAGATTTCATCTAAAATCCAAAATGTATATTTTTGTTCAGTTTTGGATTCATAACACTGAATGTGTTTTTTTCAGTCATTGGCCTTTTTTGAGTCGGCTTCAGTTAACATGAAATTATCACTGAACTACTTGATTATTAATAATAATCTGATTAATTGTTTCAACCCGAGATGATTTGAAGACGAGCTGTTAAATGATCCCTCTGCGCGCGCACACACACACACACACACACACACACACACACACACACACACACACACACACACACACACACACACACACACACACACTCATCCTTGTGCGCAGTCAGAGGAGTGTGTGCTGATGAGTTTGAGGTAGATGCTGATGCTTTACTAGATTAATTTCCCACTAAATGTACTTTTATTTCTTTGTTTTTCTGCACAAAATATAGTTTTTCCAATGAAATGTCTGACATGATTCCATCTTCTTCTGTTTCTGTTTTATTCACAAATCTTTTGGTTTACTTTCTGATCGGAGAGTAAAAACACCGTTTCCCAGAATTCATGCATTAAATCTGAAGACTTAAATTAAAAATGTGCAACATGAAGCGAGAACTTTTCTAAAAGCTAAAAGCTTTTCCAGCCACATTTGCTCTGGCGGCATCATGCGTCACTTTGCAGCATCATTTGATGTCACCGTGGATATTTGCATTCAGTTAATTTAGCAGCAATTCTTTATACTGGAACAATTATTTTAGCTATTGATTGATTTATTGATTATTTTGACAACTGATCTGATAAGAAAAATCTGCAGTGAAGTCTCTGAATATGATATTAAAAGTGCAGATAATTTTCAAATGTTTTTTTAAAGGCCTTTCCTGGATAATTTGAAGCAATTTATTCATTATTGGATAGCAAAATGTGCTTAATAGATTTTTATTTTTAATTAATGAATTAATAATTTGAGCTCTAGCTGAGTATTTATTGTTATTGCAACTTGGGCTGAAACGATTCTTCGAATGATTCGAGTTCCTCGATTATTAAAGTTCCTTGAGGAAAATGTATCTGGAAGCTTCCTTAATTTATGTTTTATTATTTAGCGCGCCTGTTCCGGCCGGGTTGTTATTCGCGTTGCACAGCGCTCTCACTTCCGCCTGAGTTGTTGACGAAAGCTAAGTGTTAGCAGCATAACGTCCAATCTTCAAGTTCGATCTGAGAAGATTTTATTGACTCATGATAACATCCGGGTTTGATCGTTTTTCGGGGAACAATAAGGATCATTCAAATGACGGGAGAGCGGCAGCTTTTCTCCTCCCGGAGCTGCGGCGGGATAACGTGTACAGGTGAGCGGGCGGGCGGGGGGAGCGAGCGCGGCGGGCGGGCGGGGCGAGCGCGGCAAGCGGGCGGAGCGAACGGGGGGGCGAGCGGGACGCGGCGGTAGGGCGGAGCGAACGCGGGCGGGCGGGCGGAGCGAACGCGGCGGGCGGGCGGAGCGAACGCGGCGGGCGGGCGGAGCGAACGCGGCTGCTGTTCTCCAGTTCATCCTCAGTGGAAGTGTGTCTTTACGGACGAACCGGAAAATTCACGTCATTATTGGAATAGTGACATCACGAGTCTCTGTGATGAACGCAGGTGTCAAATCTTGTCGCTAACATGAAGTTATAAATGTTTGGGAAAGGTCAGAGTTCGAAGCTACGAAGCTGAAGTTGGTTTCCGGTTTGGGAAATGGCTAAAGGGCCATTTCACCTCATTTTTGACTACGTTGCGCATCTTTAATGGAATTTAAAAACTCCAATATCTAGACTCTTCAAACATGGACAAGATTATTTTAACTGATAGCAGAATATTTTAATCCATGTTTGGGATTTTTGAGGCCTTTATTTGATTTGTGAAACTTCACTTAACAGACGCTGCAGACGATCAGCCATCACATCTACAATAACTCTTTGAAGTATTAATTAGTTATACCAACATTTAATTTTCCTTTGGGATTAATAAAGTGGTTTTGAATTGTAGTTGAATTTGAATTAGAAAAAAATAAAATAAAATAAAAAACTACATGGAACAAGTGTGAACAGTAATCTAAACTTCAGTGATGTTTCACAAACCACGTAAAGGTCCCACGAATCCTAAACATGGATTAACATATTCTGCTATTAGAGCAGAATAATCTTGTCCAGGTTTGAAGAGTCTAGTTGTTTTAGTTTTTAAACTAGAGTCAATTAAAGATGCAGAAGGTAGTCAAAAATGAGGTGGAATGGCCCTTTAGCCATTTTTTAAAAACGTAATCAATTAAAACTTTGATGATGGAACAATGTATTGTTTATTTTATGTTGCATGACTTTGTGTTTTTGTGTTTATGATGTAAAGCACTTTGAAATGCCTTGCTGCTGAAATGTGCTATACAAATAAAATTTGATCGATTGATTGATTGATTGATTCCCGAATCGGAAACCAACTTCAGCTTCGTTAAATAACTGGAGTACAGACATTTTTTCTGAGCATATTGTGAGCCTGCCTCTTTAATGTTAAATTGAATATAACTTCAGATTCTTGTATAACTTTTCTTCAGGTTAATTTAGAAAGTGAGCTGTTGGGGTTTGGGTTAATTTTCTGAACTATTCTGAACTATTGTTTCAGAAGCTCAAATATAAAAAATTGGACTTATGTTGGTTTCCAATAGTAACACAGGTATTATGCCAGATTTACCAATAACGTAATTAGTTGAGTAGAAACAGGTCATTTCTTAAATTTGAAAATGTGTCCAACATGACATGTTGTTCATCAACATTTTGTTGTAATTTTTTGTTTGTTGTTGTAATAAGTTTTATAAGAAAAATAGAATAGAAACAGATATTGCAATGGCTTTGCTTTGTCAAACTTGAAATTTTGTTATCAAGATTTTTAATACTTTCTGTGCTGCCAGTGAAGCGTGTAAATCTTAGTCGGGAGAACCAAGTTTTAGTTTCCATCGTTTTTCTAAACTAGAGAAAAAATGGCCGACATCGCTGGAGGATTTCTGAGCTTTTTCCAGACTCTTTGGCATTTCGGGCCATTTGTTCATCTTCCTGCTTTAACTAGGACGTTGCAGGTCAGACGCTCAGCTTCAGCAGCAAGGTATATTGAGAGCATCGCCATGGCAGCGATCCAGAGCAGAGATGCAGTCCAGAACCCAAAGTGGATCTGCAGGGACGATTTTCTCTCTTCATAGCAGGAAAAAAATCAGACCATCCAATAAAGTCCCACTTGCACCGTCTAAGAATGAGTGACCTGGTTTCCAGCTGAACTAGTTTCAAACACAATACACACTGCAGCATCAGAGTCACTGTATACAGAATCATCTGTCATGGAAGCTCCCAGTTAAAATCTATCGTCCTGAATGGAGTGAAGGTAAAGAACGCTGACATGAACGGGAGGCTGACGGCTCGTTAAACGGAAGTCCTACTTTCCCTGCTGCCATCTGTCGCTCCGCTGGCTTTAATCAGAGCAACATCCAGCCGGGAGATCTGCTCTCCCTGGAGAACTTCATCCTCTGAGGCTTCCACTCTTTCTAGAGCAGCTTGAAAAACTCAATCACTTTGTGTGGTTCAACATCTTCATAAAGTATTACTTACATTTTTTTGTACTTCCATTTCGGTCTCAACTCCTACAAACATCTTTAAAAAATACCAGGCTGTTTTTGGGCAGTAAGTTATTATTTTGTAAATGAGCTGCTTCAAAAACCTCTAACCTAGCAACCCCAGCCAAGCCCTGCCCGTTACCTAGCAACCCCAGCCAAGCCCAGCCCGTTACCTAGCAACCCCAGCCAAGCCCTGCCCGTTACCTAGCAACCCCAGCCAAGCCCTGCCCGTTACCTAGCAACCCCAGCCAAGCCCAGCCCGTTTCCTAGCAACCCCAGGCAAGCCCAGCCCGTTTCCTAGCAACCTTGGCTGATCTCCATCATTTTTTCCAGCTGGTTTTCCTGCTTTATGCTCTGTACAATGGCTGGTGGAAAGGTCAAGAGTTTAGTTGTTGACTTGCTACATACTGGTTGGTTGTGCAGGAAGCTCCACTAATGCTTTTCAAAGACGCACTGTTGTATAATGGCACGTCATTTTGCAATGCAAGAGTCCTGTAGTGAGGAGCTTTAGCGCTCTGGGTGAACGGGGACGTTTGCGTGTTGCGGCGGAGAATGACCTGGAGAATGACCTGGAGGTGAAGCTCATCACGATGCGTCACAACGAAGCTAATGTGATATGAAAAGAACTTGATTGATTTGGCTCCATCGAGGCTCCATGTAGGAACAAGAGACTGCAGTCAGCAGGTTGAGCGGCGCAGCGACCGACCGACGCGCAGCCACCGACCGACGCGCAGCCACCGACCGACGCGCAGCCACCGACCGACGCGCAGCCACCGACCGACGCGCAGCCACCGACCGACGCGCAGCGAATTAGCATCGCGTCAGAAAGCTAAATAACACAACCATAATTCAAGGAGCGAGTCGCTGGTTCTGCTGCCGCTGTTGGACCGCCGCTACTGCTGGGGATATTTCAGACGGAGCCGCCGAGCCTGCAGACGGTGACCTCTGACCCCGAGAGCTGAGAGCGCAGCAGGAACTAAAATGGATTTTAGATGCGTGTTAAAATGTGTCTGTTATGTCTAGATTAGGTCAGTTTATTGCCAGATGACGTTGTAAGGTTTATCCATAAAGCGAAACATTAGCAGCCGATCCAGGCGATGGGCAGAGATCGGCCTCAAGGATCATTGAATCGAATTTGAACTTAAGAAAAGTTTCACATGAATTACATGCATGTTAATGCACAAGATAAACATTTATAAAAGATTGGTTACCTAAAATATGAACAGATGTCGACTGTCCACTATAATATGCGGCAGTTATTTTCTATGTTGTTTGAAATTCTGACTGTTTTTCCTTATTTAACAGTTTATTAAAAGTAGCCTGAGCTACCTGTGATAAAACCTTATTGTATCTTTATAAGGCATGAGATTCTCCATGATTTAGCATTTTTTAATTATTATACATCATATATTGGAGAATCTGAAGGACACAAACTCCTTGTTTTTAAAAGTCAAACAAGTTTGAATCTGATCAAAATATGTACACTGTAAAAAATAATCAGTTATCACAAAATCTGTATTTTAAAAATCCTTGATTCCTTTCTCTCCAACTGTTAAACTTAGCATGTTAATGGTAACATAGCATGTTAACATACTATCACACCAATGCTGTCTCAGCATTTTCAAGAAGACATGGTAATATTAGCATCAATGCTAGCATGCTAATGCTAACTTGATCTTACCAATGGATTTCTGTTGGATTATTTGTACATTTGTACCCTAACTACTGCTTTGTTACGAGATAATTATTGACTCTCATGTGTAGTTTATATTTGAATACAGTATAATAAACGTTGTGCTGCAGTTATTGCAGCAGCCAATGCTTGTAAGATGCAGCACATTGAATGAGTGGAGCAGGTAAGGACAGATTTGTTTCATAATACTTTATGTAAGTGTTTGAAGACAGATGAATTAATTATAATTTACTCTCCTGTGAGTAAGAAAGAGAGTCAGAAGATGTTTCAGCTAAAGGCTGCTGTGATCCTGCCTGGCAGTAGAATCGCAACAGTCAACAAAACTATTTCCATAAAATTACAATATCAAACTCAAATATCCACTTTAGTCACGCACATCTTTCAGCTGTGGATCTGAATGGAGAATCATTTTTGAAGAAAAATAATTCTCCATTCTTGTGACAAACAAGGGACATTAAAACTTTTCTGCTGTCCTCCGAACGATCCATGATTGTCATGATTCGGTGCTGTTGGCCCAAACTGGCAGGAAAGACAAGCAGCCAGTGGCAAATCATGCAAATACGAGGAAACATGCAAACTCTGCACAGACTGAGAGCTTTGCTGCTAAACTAGCAAACAGGTTCTAAAAGGTTGGCTGCTGAGACTGTATTGAGGGCAGCCTATTGATAAACACAGGAAGTAAAATACTTTTAAAACGCGTTTTTTGTTTGGATTTAATTCCTGAACTTTGCAAGTTTGAACTGTAGTTTCACTCAGATGGCATCATCTGAAGTAAACTATAATAATCTTAAAACTCTTAGTGGCACAAATCTGATTGTATTGGTGGTAAAATGAATCATTGCTGCTGGTTTGATGGTGGGACTCAGGAAACCTCTGAACAGTTTCCCTTCTGTCACTCAAGACATTTGCAGATTTGATCTCACTAATTTAAAACAAAATGAACTAAAAAGCATGTTGGTACGTTTATATATGACAAACTATGTTTAAAGTTAGTTTTGTTGGTTTCACCAAAATGTTGACCAGCAGCTTCAACCTCAGACTTAAAAATGATTTTTGTGTTTTGTTCAGCGGGAACGTCGATAAATTGACAAAATCTGGACTAAATGTGATGTTCCTTTGTAAAACGGGCCGGTGTTCACAAGAATAAAATATTGTGAACACCCTGTTTGAGGATAAAATATTTCATAAATGTAACAAACTATGTGTGCTACAGGTGCAGTTATGTGAAGTTTAATTGTCAACTATAAAAGACTTTTGTTTAGTCCTCTCTATCATATTGACAGAACTGAGAGAAACCAAACTGTTTATGGATTAATATCAAGGCAGAATAAATACTTGACATATGAAAACATCTGCAAATGTCTCTGCTTTAATTAAAGTCGTAGTTCATAGAAATCAGACCATCTCTCGATGCGTAGCGATGCTAGCTGTAGCGGCTAACATGCTGATGCAGCTGGCAGCACTAAGAACATGTTTCATACCACACCTGTTCAGTCCACTTCAGTCAATGTGTAGTTTGTTTGGCTAGAATGTCCGGTCCAGTTGTTGTGAACGCTAATCGACCTCTGACCTCTGGTCCTCCAAACCTCGGTCTGGTTGGTTTGAACATGAACGCCAAGTGGACCAGAGAGCGCTCCAAAAGCAGGAAGTGGACTACAACGCAGGGCATTCTGGGTGAATCCAGCCAAAGCTAACATGCTAGCCTAGCGCTAACATGCTAGCCTAGCGCTAGCAGCAGAAATGGCTCCTGTTCTTCAGCCAAAGACTAAAGAGAAATCCTCCAGCTCTAAACTCTGACGCCTCCATCTTGTTCCATCTGGTGAAACAGGAAGTTGCTCTCAGCGTCTTCAGAGGTTTTAGTGTCGTTTCCTGCAGTGGTTGTTGGTGCAGCGCCCCCACAGGCCAGGAGGGGAACAGGCTGGTTTGGGTCAGAACCACAGCAGGTGGAGGTGGAGCAGATGTTCTGGTTCTGGTAGAACCGGGTCGACCCGACTGAAGGAGGACAAAAATCCATATGCAGATGGTTTGTTGATTGTTACTGCCCCTCACTGGTTTTGTTCAGAAAAAGAGTTTTTCCAGCAGCAGCTCACAGTGAAGCCTCTAAAACAGGCATAATTACTGTCAGCTCTGGAGAGACCCCATTTTTGGAAGTGCAGTGACCTTCAAAGTGTGCAGTGTCCTCCTTTTTCTCACTGCATTATGGCCACTTTAACCGATGCTGCTGCGAAAGATGCAGCTGCTGCAACCCCACAGTGCCGGGAGTCTTTGTTCACACAATGTACCCATAATTCAAACGATGAGTCATGTGTCTGTGGCAGGTGTAGTGAATGCAAAGCAGTTGGCATCGCGCTAGAGGCCAGAATCCCTGCCTGACCTTGGAGAAACAGTTTCAGCTGCCTGACAGCAGCATGCAGGAGGATAAACCACTTAACACTGCCTGTCTGATCAATTTCAATTTAAATTCATTTTAATCAAATTTTTATGAAGCTGTAAATTTGGATGCAGCATACAGAGAACTAAAACTTGTTTTCGTTTTGTGTTCAATGAGATTTGAGTCTGTGATTGTTTTCTTGCCCAGCGATTGCCGGTTTAGCTCTTGTCACAAGGAGAATAATCGGCGTTTCACTGCTGCTCACTTAATGAGACTCTGTTCAAAATGCTCTTACCCAACCGGAGCCTGTGGTCTGCAGCTCCATCAGGGGGAATCCCTGATTCTGCAGTAACAATGGAAATCTTGTTCAGAGTAAAAAGAAAAACCGCTTTGGCTTTAAAGGTTCCCTTTTATAGATGTTCTTATCATAGAAACTATTTCTCTATCAAGAGCCCAGCCTCTTTTTATTATTCATCTGCTTTTCCATAGAGAGAAACAAAAGGCAGAATGTATTGAGCTCTACCCACATGAGGAGCCTTGGATGTCACGGGTTCGATTCCCCACCTGATGACCTTTGAACCTGCTCTCCTGACCGACTTTGTCTGACCGATCTGAAATAAAAAAAGCTAAAGTAGAAAAATCCTTTATAAAATGAAGGAGCAATAAACTTGTTCCACCTCCAGCTGCTGTGGTTCTCCTTCTAAACAAACTGAAATGATTGTAAATAAATGGATCTTTGGCCTAAACAAAACATGGTCGCCACATTCATTCCACCAAATCATTCTTTTATAATCACATTTCAGTTTGATCAGTTCTGCCTCTTCAGGGTCGCTGTCACTTTAAATCCAAACAAGCTGCTGCTGGCCACGCCCCCTGACCCCCAACTCAGCATTGCACTGACAGACAAAATGGCTGCCAACACATCTACAATTACATTGAAAAGCATTAGTGGAGGCTCCTGCACAACCAACCAGAGTGCAACAAATAAACAAGTAAACTCGTCTTTTCCAGCAGCCATTGTACAGCAGCGGGAAAACCAGCTGACCAAACACTGGAGATCAGCTGGGTTGCTAGGTAATGGGCTGGGCTTGTTGCTAGGTAACGGGGCTGCCTGTCAAATGTGACTTAAAATGGAAGATTTTTCAAACGACTCGTTTTACAGGCGGCAAGAAACTTCTTGCCAAAAAATGACTGCATGTTGTTTTAGGCAGTTGAGACACAAATGAAGAATAAAGACGTAAATTCGACTAAAAAGATCCCCTTTAAACATTGAAATAGTTAGAATCTAGAAGCTGCCAAGCCTTAGTTTTATTTCTGTCCAGGCTGACAGAACTGGACAGAAAGCGGTGAAACTGCAGGGTCTTCCAGAGGTGGCGCCCCCTGCAGGCCGCCGCCTCTCCACCAGTGGTCCAGCCGGAATGTGGCGTAACGCAGCCTGAAGGGTTGGTAGGATTCTCTCTGGGAATGATGTGCACGCCGCGCAGCCTTTCTGCGGAGGCTGATCTGGAATCTGACTGCAGCAGACTCGGAACCATTTCAGAGACATGACACATGCAAAGCTGTGCCTCGTCTTCCTCACTGTGCCACATTAACGTGTCTGTTGTTGAAGCTGCAGACTGTGCCCACACACCAGGCCAGGCTGCTGAAAGCTGCTCTGAAGGGTTTCTCCTTTCTAACTGTATGTGGGATGAGCTTCGCTCACTGGTGCTCCCAGCGGCTCCTTCACTTCCGCACCGTTTCACGTTGAGTTGCGTCACGGCGGCTCTCACGCGACCTGAGGTTTGCTCTCTTCGTTGCATCTGGGCAAATCACGTTGCTCAGGTTTTACCGTTTAGTGCCGACAGGCAGCACATCTGCTCTGCTGCTCATTTTATGGCTTATTTCTTGTCCTCCATCAGGACAAATTGGATTTACTGTCAGTAAATACCAAATGGTTGTTTAAATCAAATCCTAAAATGTGGATCTTCATCTCAAATATTTGAACATTCCAGCTTAATGTTTCCTTTTTGCTTCATCATGGAGGAAAAAAACTGGATTTTTCACAAACGACTTTTTAACTGCGAGGAAATCAACTGTTTTAGTAAAAATTAGTTTCAAACATGAAATGATTTCCAACTGGACAGAAGGTCATGTGACTGACTAGCTCTGTGCTGATTGGCCAGTTGGCTTGCAGTTTGGTTTTTGTTTCTTGTGTGTGTGTGTGTTTTGTGTGTGTGGTGTGTGTGTGTGTGTGTGTGTGTTTGTTTGTGTGTGTGGTTTGTGTGCGTGTGTTTGTGTGCGTGTGTTTGTGTGTGTGGTGTGTTTGTGTGTGTGTGTGTGTGTGTGTGTGTGTGTGTGTGTGTGTGTTTTGTCGGGTTATATTCATATATTTGTAAATGAGTCAACAGGTTCATGTGCTCTTGTTTAAATCAAGACATTAAAACTTTTTTCATTTTCTATTAAATGAATCTTAAATTTATGAGAATAAATTTAAAGATGCAGTTACAGATAAGCCTGTTATAAATAGGAATGTTTTATTAATTTCCCCACAATGACTCCACACTCAGTTATCTAAAAAGATTGGATCAATAGTTCTTATCATCATCTCAACGCTGCTGCAACATCCTGTTCAATCTTTAAGTCCATGTCGCTGCAGGAGGAATTTACATCATTTATACATTTATCAATTTTGCAACGTGCAAACCCACAGCGAGGCGGCCATGTTGTAGTTCCTCTGTTTAGTTTTTGTCACAATTAAACTCGATGAGCTGAAGCTGCTTCGATCTCAGCAGCAGGAGCTTTTATTTTGGTAGTCCACTTCCACATTGTGTGACCTACATATTTGGTTGTGAGATAAATGTTTACAATAAATATTCAACTTGTTAATTATTTAGCTAAGCTCAACATTTAGACTCAAACTAAATATTTAGTTTGAAACTGAATCTGATCTTTTCTAAAAATAAGAGTGGAAAAATAAAGTTCCTTTATGACTAAATAACCCAAATCAACCTCGACTGAGTAGCTTCATAAATGCCTTCCTTTCAGATTATTAAAAACACTTAATGACAAACAAATAATACAAAATTATTATTTTTTTATATATAATAATAAAGCTAAACCAAGAATTGGTGTAGCTTTAGCTTTTTTTGTTTCATTTTTGCCAGCAGCAATAATCAATTGATCGGGGCGTGCTGTGGTGGCGCAGCGGGTTTAGCACGCCCCACGTTTGGAGGCCTCAGTCCTCGACCTGGACGTCGCGGGTTCGACTCCCGGCGACCTTTGCCCCCTCTCCTCGCCCTCTTTCCTGTCTGCCTACTGTAAAAAATACGAGCCACTAGCGCTGCAAAAACTTCTTCAGAGGAAGAGAAAAAAAAAAAAAATCAATTGATCGCATCGGCTGGATAAAGTCTAATCAGGCTGATAGTGTGAAGGTTTGCTTCATTTCTCAAGAAGAGCTTTTATTGCTGCAGTTTTTGTAAAATCAACTTTTTGGATTTTCCCATCATATTTTTCTGCTTTTCCTTGATGTGTAGCTTTGATTCTTTCATGTTTGAGAAGTCTATTAGTCTCCATGGCAACCAGTCAGCTGTTTGGACCTAGCCCTGTCTTCGAGGCACAGCTCCTCCCCCACTCAGCTCCTTCAGACTAGCCAGCAGCAATTAGTAAACACCTGGTGGAACAGCTGAGCTCATTAGCAGCTGCTGCTCAGAACAAAGCTGGTAAAAACGTTTAAGGGGAGGAGGAGCCATGTTGGGGCGACTTCCTGGAGGTGGAGCTTCAGGAAGAGCAGGAGCTTCTTAAAGAGACAGTTTTAATTTCAAAGAGTTAAATCAGGAAGTCAAATGTCTTTCACACTGCAAAAACACAAAACTTTACCAAGTATTTGATTTGATTCTGATGCAATTATTTTATTGAAATAAGACAAAACTAAGTCACAAGTAACTTTTCAGCAAGAAACGAGTTTGTTTCACATCAGTAGTTTTCTTAATTTTGAGAAAGAAGTTCTGGCAGATTCTCTTTTCTAACGTGACATTTTTCTGATGTTTTAAGTAAACTTCTTTAAATCAATAAATCAATGTTAACAAATGATTGAAAGTCCTGTTACTTGTAAGTTAGTTTTGTCATATTTCAAGCTAATGAAGATATTTGGCTAAAACGAGATCAAAAATAGTAAGATTTTGTGTTTTTGCAGTGTCATATTTGATATGCGTAACATTTATCTGATTGTGCTATAAAATGGCTTCTGTGCCTGGAAAATATAATGCTGCCCCTCTAATCTCTGTGGTGACGATGGGATGCATTGTCTAACGGAGCCTCAAAGCTTTTCGTCTGTCCAGTCGTTTGCATCCGGACGCCTCCGCCTGGTGGAAACAGGAAGATGGAAGAAACAGAGTTTTACCCTCAGCTGTGCAGAAAGGATGCAACTATTTGTTGATTTCCGGCTCAGTAGAGGCGGCTTGAGCGGATCCCTGCTGCTCTCCATCAAAATGCCAGAGAGCCTCGTAACAGACCAAAGCGCCACATGGTGTGTGTGAACCAAGGAGACAAATTAATTCATCATAGTCATTTAAAAAACATTTTGAAAAGGAGTTGGAGCAGAAAATGCCACAATCTGAGGTATTCCTGGCACAGAGTTTGTTATATAATCCTCTCATGCCCTCTTGAGAATATTGTGTTCACATAACACTAATTCAACATTTCATTTGGAAAAAACGGCTGGTAACAGCCTGAAGCTTTTCTCTCTGATGCTTGGAAAAAAGGCAGCGGTGTCTTTTAGGCCGGATCTGAGGAATGCCGGCGATCAGGGAACGCCGGCCAAACGGAGCCGAGCGAGTTCCCGTGGATCTCCTCTCTCACCTCCCTCCACTTGGCTCAGAAAAGGGTCAATATTTAGAATAATGAAGAGGGAGCTTGTTCTGATCTGGCAGCAGGAGGAGCGACGCTGCCGACTGTCAGTCACTTTCCTCTGCGTTGCGATGGAAACAACCTTGCTGCTCCGCTGCGGGGCTAATTCTGTAGAAGAGAGGAAGCTTGAAGAAAAATCTGCACGCATGAGTCATCTGCTAACACGTTCAGCCAGAGCCTCGGTACGATCGCTGCGCCGCCTGGCAGAGCGTGACTGCAGCTTCACAACCACTTGCTTCTCATTCTACTCTAGTTTGATTTGCTGGGACTTTGTCTAATTCACTTAGTTTTCAAAGTTTATTTGCTACTTTTAATATTTGGATCTGAGCTCATTTATTTATTGATTTTAATATTCATCCATCGGATTGGAGCAAAATGTTTCAGAAGGTCTGATCTCTCAGACAGCGACCGAAATGTGGACTGTAGACGCTAACGTTAGCAGTAGTTGCTAGTGTGGATGCTAAGATTGGGGTTAGCCGCTACTGTGGACACTGACATCAGTTTAGCTGCTACCTGTTAGCATTCAGATGCTATTTTAGGGTAGCACAGCTTTGCTGATATGCTGACTCCTTTTAGCACATCATAAACACAGCACTAGTGTTTTCCAGCATCCAATCAGATCGTTTGAAGCAGAAATGAACCCGAGAGAAGACGATTCGTCGTCAGTTGCTCCTTGTGTGTCTCTTGTGCGTCAGATTTACGGGCGTACCAGAAACACAATGCAAAGGTTCTGCTCAGCACATGTTCCTGGGAAAAAAAGAATGTAGTAATTTTGTTGAAATTTTAAGGTATTAAATTAATTAATGACTAAATGTATTAATCAAAATGAATGCATTGAAGTTTCCGGCCTGAGAATAACTGGGATTAGTTCATGTGAATGCTTTTACATGGCTTTATGGCAACATTTTCAGGTAAACAGCAAAAGGAAAAATTCGAGACAAAATGTTCTGAGATGGACTTTATGAAGCTTCATTAAATTTGATAAAACATAAACTGAAAAATTGAGGAAATGGCTGGAAAATCGTCCTTCAAAACGTGCCGTTTAGTTTCATCCGAATGACTGAGCTGAAAAGTGTTTGGAAAACAAAGGAAGCATGTTTGTGCTGCAAACGGCGATGCTGCTGTTATTTATGTGGTGTTTGTGTTGCTCTTCCTGTGGATCTGCTGTGTTTGTAGTTCTGTTTTCTCTGAAGACATCAGAGCAGTGGAAGGTCTGATCGCTGCGGCTGGTTTCCAGTTGAACCAGTCGCAGATTAAGCTCCTCTGTAATCCTCCTCCGCTCCACATGACCTCACTGTGATGCTGCGACCTGCAAAGCCGCCATTGGAGCGCCGCGCCGTCTCCTTGACAGCCGGCGGCCAATCGGAGCAGTCGGCTCGGTCTCTGCCCCCCTGCGGTGAACATGCAGCGTTTCTATGAATGGAAACATGGAGGAATATCACCATCTGCAGAGTTTACATACAACAGTCACAATATTTTAGCAGCTCTGCATTTGAATGGAAATAATCTCTTCACGTTCCACAGTTTTTTTTAATCCAGGGATTTTGTGTTTCAGCTCCAAGTTGTCAGACTAAAATTTAACCCATAAAATGCCATTAATTATGATTTCAGATGCATGAATATCATACGGATAATTCAACAGATCCTGAGAATTATCACTTGTACATTTAATAATCAGTTTTGCGGATAAAAGTGTTTCATATTCATGCTGTTTAGTTTTTCTGCCTAATAATAAAAAAACTTCTCAAATCAACAAAATGATTCAGACACAAATTCAACCAGGAAACATTTCCATTTCAATTCTATTCTAATCTTAAAGTCAGTAAATTTATTGAAACAAATTGCATGATGTATTTTCATCAGCCTGTGGTTCTGACTAACCCAGTTTAGTTTGGATGAAACTGAACTGGTTCTGGACAAAGAACCAGTTCAGAGGCTGACTGGGAATATTTGAATAAACCTCAACATAAAAAATATAAAGATCAAATGAAAACATCACAAACATCTGAACTTGATGTTTGTCTCGGAATCAGAACACGGCATTTCGGAGCGGACGTTTCTTCAAGCACAACTTTTCTCTGGAGATCGCCATGGTAACCGCGTTATGGGGGCAGATGCTCCGCTGCCAGCCCTTGACCCAGTTTGAGAATAAATTCAAGGACCTGACAGAACCAGAACTCCAACATCCGTCACTGCAGCTTGGCTCCAGCTCTCCATCTAAATATAATGAATATAATGAATATGATAAATATAATAAATATTCATATTCTTACTAAAAGGCTCTAGTAGCAGATTGTGCTCATAAAAAGTCCTTGGATGAGTCAGAAAAGCAGCGCGGCGTTTTCCTGAGACTCAAACTGCACTGGTTTTAATCTGCAGCAGCAGAACTGGTTCTGGTCGGCATCCAGAACCGAACCTGGAGAAGCAGCTTTCAGAACGCGGCGATATTCATAATAATCAAGTGGGATCAAACGTTTCATGAACGACAATAGACATAATTGAACTTTTTAAAACACTGATTCCTATAGCAACAATTATGTAAAATGAAATTATTCATGAACATGAAAAATACATTTGTCCTCATCTTGACAGAACTGGCAGAAACCAAACGGTTCATAGATTTATTTTTCAGATTTAATTTAAACCACATTTAATAGAAATTGGATAATGAGCAGATGCAGTGCCAGTCCTCCCTCCGTCAATTATTTGGTTTATTTCAAATTAAAAATACTTTATTGATCCCAAAGCGAAATTAAATAATTGTCCGTCAGTATCAATATTAGCAGAATAAAGAGACAATTAAAAGAAATGTAAAAGTTAACAGACAAGCTGGACCTGGACCGGCGCCGACCCACTCACTGGAAACAATGAAAATCTGGATTAATGAGATTCAAACTATAGAAGTGATTAGTTTATGGATTTACTGACAAATATTAACAAGTCAGAATTACAGCTTCAGTTGGAATTAAAGCTGTTTTTTGAAAATTGATTGAGCTCCAAGAAGAAGGAGAAACTCTAGAAACAGATCCAGAAAATGATCCGTCAGACGTTTGTTTCCTGCTACAACCTCTGATAAATTATAAGATGTATTGATTGATTGATTGATTGATTGGTGAACTGTGTTCCAGCGGTTGGAGAGGATTCTCATGCAGGTGATACTTGACCCACATTTACAGTAATATGTCATTAAAACAAAGCCTGATATTGAAAAACTTAAACCTGTTTTGGTTTAGTGAACATTAGGAGATGATCAATTATTCATATTGGATCTCTGATCAGATGAAAACTGAGTTCTGCTTCATATGTTGATAAAATGATGGTTTCATTTTATCAAATAGGGTTTGATGATTTTACTAAAAGTTTGAGGATCGTGAATAATAATAGCTGCATTAAAGTACGTCACTAATAATCAATCATCTCTGGGGACTAAATGACCTTTAGACACTTCTGACCCTTTCATGCATGAATTATGATCCTTTGTGTCAGGATTTCTTCCGATTTGTTTTATTTTCTTTATAAAAAAGGTAGGAAATATATTTTGTTAAAAAAAAGGTTTTTTTTTGAAGTGATGAATTGTAATTTTGTAATTTTCTCCAAATACAAAGTTATTTGTACAATACATCAGTAGTATTGTTCTTTAGGGGTTATCCGGTACCTGCAAGAGTCAGTAGAAGGAAGAACCGGGTCGGTTGCTTTTTTATTTGTCGGCCATATTGGTTTCAGTAAAAATCATTTCCTGCATTTGCAGCTGATGGCCAGTAGTTGATGGTGTATTTTATGATGCCTTAGTGTTCACTCCAGTGGTCTGTGTGCATTTATAACATAAACATCCACAAGAAGCACAAGAACACGGCTTTCAGATGGCTGACCTCTATGCATGAAAGGGTTCATTATTCCTGTCAGCTGATCGTTGGGTTATTTTGTAGTTGCTATAGTTTTCGTGGAAATAAGAACATTTCCTGTTAATACTTCAGGGTTAAACTTTTTCAAACGCCGTAATGCGTTGACAGAAAGACAGGAGCAGGAACTTTGACTAGCCACTCGTGTCATATTGAGTATCTCAAGTTTGAGTGGCTGTTTGTTTGACTTCAGGTTATTAAATAGGAGCAGTTGTCTTAAAATTGACTCACTGTTAGCTTAACTGTGTGCTGCTATTAGCATAGCTTGTCTATAAACATTTAATTTCACTCTGAGCAAATGTTAGCTTCACTCAGTAGTTCATATCTGGACTTCAAATAGCTGTTAGCTTGAGTCTGAATCACACTTGAACATTTCCATCACATGCTTCAAATTGCAATCATCTGATGGTTCTCAGCTTCAGGTATGTTGTAAACGCTCTCGGCTTCTCCACTCAAGCCCATACTAATAAATTAATATGCTGACGTTTACGTCAGACCTTCCGTTCTTATTTGAAAGCGTCTGCGTATTTAACGATCCCAGCATGATGGATGAAATGAGCTCATTCGGTCGTCTGTTGGCAGAAACATGCAGCTTGAGTTCCTTACAGATGTTGAGGCTCCGCGCTGTGACAGTTTTCATTGATTAAACTCGTGATGCATGAGCCACTGAAGGCCTGAACAAAATGTTGTGCTGAGAAAAACGTGTTCATTTATTACTTGGAAATTAAATGCAATGCTGCCTTTGAGGATTCTGCTGGCCTGCTAGGTTTCAATTAATATGAACCAGAATGAAGTGAAGAGGAAGTGCTGATTAAAGACGTGCCGCTAGTTTCCTGTTGAGGGCGATGTGGCTCATTCCCACTCGGAGGCCGTTAATCTACCGACATTTCCCTCCACAGTGAGTCTGCTGAAACAGCTGGCTCCTCTCCACGCCTGTCCAGTCTTTGTGACAGAAACATTTCCAAGCAACTGAATTTGTCGTGGCACTCTGCCCAGGGTGTTCCCCCCTGGGCCAGCAGAGACCAGCCCCGCAGTCCTGCAAAGACGAGGCGGTTCAGGCGATTGTTGGACGGAGGAATTATGGGACTTTATTGTAAATGAAATATGTAGGAGATTTCCTTCAGGCAGCTGATCTACACGTTGCAGCAACACGTGGAGGAGGGGCAGCTCTGTGTAAAAAAGATTCCAGGAAAAATTTCTCTAGCATCTTATTAAGAGGATATTAAGAGGATATTTGAGGTTTTGATAATCTTGTGTTTGGTAACTGGAAGCAGCTGATATTAAAGTAATTTCATGTCTATTTTAATGTCTTTAGTTTAATGGCGTCTGGCAACAAGCGAGTTGCTGAACGAGCATCTCCAGGAAACGGAGGTTTACGGTTTTATTGTTACTATAGCAACAAAGCCACGCTTGTTGCCTTGCCCTAATCCCACTTACTCTCCTCACTGGGTGCAGTAAGTGGGATTTGACCACTAGAGGGCGATGAAGCGTTTTCATGAGTTTAAGATCTGATGCAGTTTATCTGCCTGGTTTCAGTCCGAACAGCAGCAGCAGCTGGAAAACGTCCATTTGTCCAGTTATTGATCAGTCATTGACTAAATGAGTTGATGATTATTTCAATAATCAAATAATGTGATTACCGGTTTCAGTCTAGATTGATGGTAAATGGATTCCGCATTCTGACCCAATCAATACCGCACCAATAAACTCCATTGATTGATTGCTCGATGGATTTATTGATTTATTGTTTGAGTGATGGATTTATTTATTGATTGATTATTGGTTAATTAATGCATTGATTTGATTGATTATTGATTGATTGATTACTGGTTGATTGATGGATTGTATGCTGTCATCGCCCTGAGTTCTTCTTTTTCTTCAGCATCTAGACAGCCAGATAACGACGCTCCAATAACTAAACTTCTTTCCTTTTTTAGTGGTTTATTGAAGAGTGACCTCTGACCACTGACATCACTTTAGCCATCGTAAACTGAAACATACAAAACTGCGTATTAGCAAACGAACTAGCAAACGTATTAGCAAACGAACTAGCAAACGTATTAGCAAAAGCCCTTTTTGCTCCGAGCTAAAATAAAACATTTACACCAAAGTTACATAAAACAAAGAAGCAATTAACCGATACTTACGAACAAATCTTATCCGACACACACACAACGCACAAGAATAGCAAACAGCTTCACTATGAACCGCTCGGTGCTGCGTTCCGCCATCTTGGATCTATTTTCTTTTTGGCTTAGCGTCACTAAACAATAGAATAAAATATCCACCAGGGGGTGCTCTAGTGCGGTTTACACTGTACTGGTCCAGCTTTACTTACAAAGGCGGCACAGATTGATTGATTGATTGATTGATTGATTGATTGATTGATTGATTGATTGATTGATTGATTGATAACCTGTCTCTCCACAGTAACTGCCCCTGCTCGCTGGCGGCCGCTCTGGCCCGCGCCACCGCAGACAGCCTGCTCCGGTCCGATCTGTCCGTCCAGAACCTCAACAAGGCCGTAGAAGATGGCGCCGACCCGTTGCCACGTGAGTCGCCGGGGAATCGCTCTCAAACAAATTAGGTCTGCTCTCAGTTCAACCCTCACACTCAGCCACAAACCTCCAGGGCCGCGTCCCGCTTCTCCTCTCTGGGTGCAGTAAGTGGGATTTGACCACTAGAGGGCGATAGGAAACCGATTCCCTCCTTTACGGTTTAGATCAGCGAATATTTTACTCACGTTCGTGTAATCATCAGTTTTGTTTCTGTTACGTAATATTTGAAATTCCACAGCTGTAATCCGCAATCTTCAAAATGAAAAGACAAGCTAATGCAACGCTAACATTTTGCAGTAATGTTGCTTCGTTCCAACCACAAACTTCAGTTTCATTTTAATTCAATGCAAAAAAACAACAGAAAATAAACCATAAAAAATTAATATGCAGATATTAAGTACAATTCTGCAACTCATGACGTATTTATTTGTCTACAGCCTCTTTTACGCTGATGAATCAAAATCCAATTTTATTGATTCATTAAATTTTCTGTTTGAAGATTTAATTTGTGGAAAATCTGGACTTTTTTCATAGTTCAGTCACATCTGGTTTACAACTTGTCTTTATTTTGACTTTGAAATCAGGTTATATTTAATATTTATTTATTAATAGGTGTTTATGTCGTTCTAACACAATCATTTTTCCCTGTGATGAAAAGCAGCAGAGCCATTGTCCGGCCAGAAAGTTTCAAAATGGGTCAAAAGTGTTTTTGCTGTAACGCCTGGAGTCTTCAGACTAGTAAATAATTATGCAAAATGAATTATTTAGAGAGATCACATCTAAATTATAGATGTGCATTTTGATTATTTGCCAATAATCAAAATGCGATTATTGGCACCTCTGGTGCAAACACGTCAAACTAAACAGCCTCTATGGAGTCCCATAGATGCCAAATGTTTTCTTTACCTCCTCCTGCTTTTCAGATACATTTGGAAACTCACAGCTCCAATTTCAGCTTTTCCAATCTAATGGCAGATAAAATACACTAAAAAAACCTTTCAAAAAGATAATGTAGAATTAAGACTTAGTAAAAAAAACTGAACAGCATTCACGCTCTTTGTTTATAGAGTTTTAAAGTTGTTCATGGGAATAAAATCTTAAGCAGTTTTTAATGTCTTTTGCAAGTGAGGAGGCAAAGCTTTTCCTGACTCGCTGTGCTGTGCGTTGGTTGCAGAGATGGAGTCGGTGAAGATGGCGCGGCTGGTTTTTAACAGACTGTTTGAGATTTGCTGCCTGTGGCAGAAGGAGCTGCCGTTCCGCCGCCGCCCGCAGCCGTACTACGAAACGTCCATCCACGCCATCAAGAACATGAGGCGCAAGATGGAGGACAAGCACGTCATCATCCCCGACTTCAATACACTCTTCAACATTCAGGTAAATGTATTTATGCAGGTCCATTTTCTTAATCATTTTCAGAGAATTTTTAGTTAGCAAGTGTTATAAGTTGCTAAAAAGTTACTTGTCTGGTTTCAGGTGTGTTGAGACATTTGCACTAAAAGTAGAGAAACATAGTTGGTAAAACATAAAAAAACAATAAAAACCACAAAGTGATCAAAGCAAAAACAAAATGAAAACCAAAAAAATTTCTCTGAACAGTTTTTTTTAAAGAAAGATGAAATGACTGATGTTGTTGAATGTTTTTGTTGGGCTCTTTGTTGAGTTTTGATTTTCTACCTGCAGATGTAAACATTCACCAAACAAACAGGCAGATATTTGTTTGCACGATGGGAAAAAGACGGAGCCACGACATGAAATCAGGTGTTGATCTGAGCAGCACCTTATCAAGGCCAGTTGCTCCTGGGAGCATTTCTACAGAGCTGCAGCTCTATAGAAATGCTCCACCCCAACCACCAGGAGAGGCTATTTTAAGATCGCTCTATAGGTGCCGCGGTGTTAAAGCTGAAGGCCAGCATGGCGTCTTCCTCTGCTGCTGCTTTTCCCACAGTGAGCAACTTATTGAATGAATGTCAGAGCTGAAGCATTTGTGTTTGGCCTCCCAGGATCAGGAGGAACAGGCGTTCTTTGCTGTGTTTGACGGACACGGCGGCGTGGATGCAGCTATTTATGCTGCCAACCACCTTCACGTCAACCTGTTCCACCAGGAATCCTTCAGCCAGGATCCCAGCGACGCTCTGTGCCGCGCCTTCAAGCTGACGGACGAGCGCTTCGTGAAGAAAGCCTCACGAGAGGTACCCCTAACTTGACCTTTAACCCCAACCTGTCCTCCATCAGAAACCCGTCTGCTTTTACTCACAATGTAATTTTGATTTTTTACAGTCGTCTCATCTGCAACTAATGATTATTTTTGTAATCGATTATTCTGACAATTAATTGCATAAAAATTGGCTGATTCCAATGATTTTCTTCAGTGTTAGAAAAACATTTAAAGATGCAAATAAAACAGTTTTCAATGAGAAGATGCACATTTTACTGTCTAAAAGGCACTAAAGCTTTCCTTCACTGAACGTTTGATCATTTATACCAAAGAATGAATCTGCACCCTCAGAGGGTCCTGGAGGGTTCTGGGACTTCGCCCAACCGGTCTACATGTGTTTTGTGGACTTGGACTTTGGTCAAGGCGTTTGACCGTGTCCCTCAGGGATCCATCTCTGCTTTTTGTGCATGATGTGGTTCTGTTGGCTTCATCAGGTCGTGATCTGCAGCTCTCGCTGGAGCGGTTCGCAGCCGGGTCCGAAGCGGCCGGGATGAGGATCGGTGCCTCCAAATCTGAGGCCGTGGTCTTTAGCCAAGAAACGGGTAGAGAGCTTCTCCGGGTCGAGGGGACGTCCTGCCCCAAGTGGAGGAGTTCAAGTATCTCGGGATCTTGTTCACGAATGAGGGAAGAAGGGAGCGGGAGATCGACAGGCGGATTGGAGCAGCGTCTGCCGTCAAGCGGCGCTGGACCGGTCCGTCATGGTGAACAGAGCTGAGCCAAAAAGAGAAGCTCTCGATTTACCGTTCGATCTACGTTCCTACCCTCATCTATGGTCATGAGCTTTGGCTCATGGCCCAAAGAAACGAGATCGCGGATACAAGCGGCTGAATTGGGTTTCCTCCGTAGGATGACTGGGCTCCCTTAGAGAGAGAAGCTCAGTCGTCCTGGAGGGACCAGAGTGGAGCTGCTGCTCCTCCACATGGAGAGGATCAGCTGAGGCTCAAGCATCTGGTCAGGATGGAGGCTCCCTGTGAGGAGCTCAGGTCCCACCGGGAGGAGAGGAAGACCAGGACATGTTGGAGGGACGATGATCCCGGCTGGCCTGGGAACGCTTTGGGATTCCCCCAGAGGAGCTGGAAGAAGAGGGGCATCTGGGCCTCCATTCTTAGGCTGCTGACCCCGCGACCCGACCCGGATGAACAGAAGAAAATGGATGGATGTAATCTGCAGCTTAAAATCCTCCAAACAGGAGAAAAGTTCAATATGCTGCATTTATGACCTGGGGATTATTTTCTTTAATAATTAGATAGCAATGGGAAATTGATAGATTGATTTTCTTTTACAGAATTTGAACTTGGTGAAGCTAAAAGTGATCATAGACTTCTGATCAGGAATATTTACAAAGAAGATTTTCAACTTGAATTTCTACAATTTTGGTTGAATAACTGCTGAGTTTTTTCTTTCTTTGTACTCCAGTTTATTAATCAATAGCAAATTAGTTGACAGTCGATTTATCGTGGTTAATTTGGTTAATCGCTTCCTCCCTGGCTCTGAATGTGTCGTGTTTTACTGCTGAAACGTATTCGTCATAATTTGGTTCTCCTGTGTGTCTGCGGCAGCGCCTGCGCTGTGGAACCACCGGGGTGGTGACGTTCCTGCGAGGCCGGACGCTGCACGTCGCCTGGCTGGGAGACTCCCAGGTGATCCTGGTGCGGAGAGGGCAGGTGGTGGAGCTGATGAAGCCACACAAACCAGACAGAGAGGTGACACACGTCTCTTCCTTCACAGAGCAAGCAAATCGCTTTTCTGTAAACTTAGCAAAGAGCCGTTGTTCAAGGAAAATGTCCAGTGGTTGTCAGGGGAAAGTCAGTCATGAACGGTAGAATAATGTCTGGAAACGCAGATAAGTTGGAACCTAAGATGAAAAATTCACTTCTTCCATGTTTTTGATCAAAAACTTTCCATTATTAAGTTATATTCCACGGGCACTGTGCTGTTACCTAGCAACCACAGCTGATCATCTCCAGCCCCATTACCGAGCAAACTAGTTTAGGCCTGATCTCCAGCGGCTGGTCAGCTGGTTTTCCCGCTGTACAATGGCTGCTGGAAAAGACCCTAAGAGTTTAGTTGTTGACTTGCTGCATTCTGGTTGGTTGTGCAGCAGGCTCCACTGATGCTTTTCAAAGATGTATAGTTGTATAATTGTGCATCTGTTGGGAGTGTAAATGTTGATTTGGGGGCGTGGCCAGCAGCAGCTTGTCTGGATTTAAAGGGACAGAGACCCTAAAACAGCTCAGACTGAAACCTGATTATCTAGGAATAATTTAGTCTAAAAATATAATGAACAGGTTTTGACTAGGCCATAGACAGATCCTGACCTGTTCAAAGAAGGTTCATCTTTTTCCATATTCCAGTTTTTTATATTTGGGATCTGGTTGAAGTTTCTGAGCCTTAACTAGAATAACATTCAGCAACTGGCTGGTTCTGTCTGCATTGTTCTGCCTCATTTTTAACAGCATATTAGCAGCAGAGCTTTCCTCCAGCTCAGTTCTTAGTGCTCAGGGTCTTGAGGCAGCTATTTTAACATCCATGTGGGTTAGAGCCACAATAAATCAGCCTGGTGTCCTTAAAGTTGGATGTTCGGCCAAAGCAAACATGAATCTGATTGTGTTTTCCTCCACAAAGGTCTGAAAAGCAGCTGCTGAAACAGTCAGTAAACAGTCAGCTCACTGTTTACAGACCGCCCAGAAAACGCCACCAGCTTCTACAGAAACTAACGTACACAAGTGTTACACTGAGGCTAACGCTACCCAAGCCTGTTAGCTTGGACAGCTGAACCAATTTTTTACATATTTTATGGAAATAAATAATGTTTAGAATGACACTTTGTATTTTCAGTCCAGAAACAGAAGCGCTGTCTGACTCCAACCCAAAAAACATCAATGTTTTGAGTTGACCGTTCCTTTAGGGCAAAACGAGGCAGATGGAGAAACCTCAGGGTCGACGTTCTGCAGTTGATGAGCATTTTTGTTTGTTTGCAGGACGAGAAGCAGAGGATCGAGGCTTTGGGAGGATGTGTGATTTGGTTTGGCACATGGAGGGTCAACGGGAGTCTGTCTGTATCCAGAGCAATAGGTACAGTAAAGTTCCTGCAGTGCATTGTGGGAAGGCAATACTTTTCACCTTAAATGTCAAAGTACAAATAAGAAAACTGCCAGGAAGGAGGAGCAAACTTATTGTTTCAAAAGTTATTGCGATAAACGAGAATATTGTTTGAAGACAATTAAACTGATTTAATGGTAATAACATAATGATGGCAAAAATAAATACACTTTATTTTGAAAAGAACATTTGACTCTGGGTCTGGAAAACAAAACAATCAGAATAAAATTGGCTCTCAAAGTCCATGAACAAAAATACAGTTGAATAAAAACTAAACAACATAAAACCAAAGTGGAAATAAAAACTACAGTAGTTTCAATCAAAAGAGGGCAGATTATGAAGTCTGTATTCTATCTTACCTTTCAATAATCATCACATTCAGATATCTGATTACCTGATGCAACAGTTCACTCCTCTCTCAAGCCCAGTTCAAACAATAAGATATTATTTTTGCCCAGATTTCCCTTATTACAATCTTTGAACAACCAACCTTCTACTTGCATCATCCTGTAGTGCAGTGGTCCCCAAACCGCTGGTCCACGGCGTGGTACCGGTCCATGGACCAGTTGGTACCGGGCCGTGCAAGAAATAATGAAATATTTCCGTTTTATGTACTTTTTGAGTCTGGAGTCTTTTATTTTGAAAATCCTTTACCAGATTCCCTGGGTTGCATTTTGCTGCCAACATTGAGCCACAAGCAGCAAAATGATCAGAACCAGATCAGATTCTGTGGACAGTTTGTCTGGAGGCCCAGAGAGGCAGGAGGATGGATTTATCCCGCTGGGTCGATTCCCACAGTCCAAGCTGCTCCGCATGATCTGGTGACCGGATGCTAACGAGGCAATGAAGCTTCAAACTGCGTCACCATAAACTCAGGATACAAGAGATTATTTTGGCCTTTCAGATTAGAGTTCACAGAACCTTTTCAGCATAAAAGTCTGTTTTAATGGTTTAATTATTACAAATGGAGGCTCCACATTTCAGTGAAGCCTGATCATTTGACCTAACATGAGTTAAGCGTCAAGCACGTCAAAAACGTATCTTGGACAATAACATGACCTGAATGTTTTGACAGGCGACTCGGAGCACAAGCCGTACATCTGTGGGGACGCGGACCACGGCGTCTTCCCATTGGACGGCTCAGAGGACTACCTGATCCTGGCCTGCGACGGGTTCTGGGACACGGTGAGTCCCGACGAGGCGGTGCGCGTCGTCAGCGACCATCTGCAGGAGAACGCCGGCGACACCACCATGGTGGCCCACAAGCTGGTGGCCTCCGCCCGAGACGCAGGCTCCAGCGACAACATAACTGTCATAGTGGTGTTCCTGCGCGACCCGCGCTCCCCGCCGCCCGCCTGCACGGAGGACGAAGAGGAGGGCGTGGCAGAGGAGCCGGTGGAGGAGGAGGAGGTGGCCGAGGTGGAGGAGGAGGAGCAGGAAGAAGAGGAGGAAGAAGATGAAGCAATGAGAGTAGAGCGAGACGGAGGCGAGGGAGGCAGCGCCGCAGACGTGGGAGGAAAAAGCCGCGGCGGCTGGCCGCTGCAGCAGTGCTCTGCTCCGGCGGACCTCGCCTACGAAGACCGCACGGACTCATTCACGGACAGAACCAGCCTCAGTTTGCTGGGGCCGTCACTGGAGAGCCACATCAGCCCCAGCAGCTACCGGGCAGCGCGCCCTCTGAGACGCAGGCCACGCTTCCCGTTCCAGCAGCCCGGTGCCACCGGCTTCACGGACCCACTGTGGCCCCAAACGGCCGCGCTTTTAGGCCAAGCCTCCAGGCGAAGCCGCAGGCGGGGCCACGTCAGCCGCCGATCGGGTCGGAGGTGGCCGAGCAGGTCCAAAGAGCTGCTGGGTCTGATACCGTCAGGCCACACGCAGAGTTCCGCCCCCTGGAGGCCTGGAGTGGCGGTGCCTCACCTGCCCTATGATGCCACCATCTGAAGGGAGGCGGCGCCCTCTGCTGACCCCAAGTGGCGTTTCTCAGTGACGCTGTCTCTCCAGAGCAAACACTGATTGGCTCCCTCCCACTGCAGAAATTTGCCCAAAATTATTATCATTATTCAAAAGCTGAGCAACAAAATAAGAAATTGAGGGTTCAACTTCTTTTCAGAATGAGTAACAATTTTTTTGTTTTTAACTATTTTTCTTAGTCTCACATTATTTCAGGAATTAAAATGGATTTTGTTTTAAAGCCTCAACATTCATCCTTTCCTACTTATAAACATCTGAAAAATGGCTAAAGCAGATGCTCTTATTTTGAAATGTAAGCAGACTTTCTGTGTTAAGAGAAGGCGCTATGTAGACGCAGCTAATGGCGCTTATGCTAACACAAAATGTCTGCCGTTATCCTGTCAAAAAGTGCTTAAAAACTAGCGAATCCCAAAGTCTCTTCTGGGATACAACAGCAAATAAAGGATGCCAGCGAGCGATATTTAAAAAATAAAATCCAGAGACAGATGTGATTTGGCCCAGTCGGATGTGGCTCTTGAGAAACACGTTGCTTTGGAAACGCTGCTTCGTCTGCAGAGACTCCCGTCTGTCTGCAGTTCAGCCAAACAAACCATTTCCGTGGTTCTTCACTTCTCCCCTTTGCCTTCAACCACATATTTCTTTGATAGTGAGTAGTTGTGGCTCCTGCAGTCGTTATGTGATAATCAGTCGATGTTAGAGGACCGGTACTCTGTCCAAAGTCCAAACATTTCTCACTGTAAGCTGAACACAAACCTGCTGCCGCTTTAGACCCAAACATCCTCTCTGTGACCACTGACCAGCCGGCATGAAGCCAGAGGTCCAAATGCTGGGCAGTCGGATGTATTCACAGGTTGAATGTGACGTAAATGTTATGAAGTCGCCACTGTAGTGCTACCTGCATGTGGAGCAGAGCGGCTACTGCAGACAACACAAGTAAAGTCGGAGCCGTCTCACTTCAGGAAAAGGAAACAGAAATTTCAAGTGAATTGTGAAGTCAGTCTCCGGGACTCCAACACCTGTTATTAGTTTAGTTAGAGCTTAGATCTGTTTTTGGCTGTGATTAGAAATATTGACTTTTCTGAAGTTATTTATTTTGAAAGACGTAACAGACCTGAGCTTCCCTCTCACAGCAGCTGATATCGACTCGTTTTGTTTGGCATTCAGTAACATAAGCAATCATTTCGTGCATTTCTCCACATTCATATGCTTTTAAAGACTTGCATATTGTAACCATGGCAACGACTTTTTCAGTGTTGACACTTTGACAAAAACAGAACATATCCAGGAAGTATTTCCGTCTGTACGACCTTCCTCGGTCCCAAGTCCCGTCAAAACGAGAAATATTCCTCATTTTAGCAAGATTAAAAAAAACTAAACCCTGTTACAATATTTATACCTCATTAAAACCCAAATCTGTTCTCTTAAATAAAGAAGGTTTTCAGTAAAACGGTGAACATCTATTCAGATTTTTACATGTTGCCTGGAGGAAACATGATTAGTGTCTTTTTAGCAAGTCGTAATCGGCCAGAGGAGCACATTTCTATATTTTTTATGGTCATACAAACGTCAACATGGGACAAAATGAGTCTGGATTCGCGTCTAGCCAGAAACACATAATTAACATTTTCTCTTTTGGAAGATTTAAAATGTTCCAGCGACCCTTTCACTGTTGGAGATTTTATTGGCAGCAGTCCTGAGCTAGCAGCGAGAGCCGCCATTAGCTAGCTCTCATTAGCCACAGTTAGCTATCATTAGCTGCTGTTAGTTACTGTTAGCCACAACTAGCCGTCATTAGCTGCTGTTAGCCACAGTTAGCTGCCGTTAGCCACATCTAGCCGTCATTAGGCGCCTTTAGCCACAGTTAGCTATCATTAGCTGCTGTTAGCTACCGTTAGTCACAGTTAGCCGTCATTAGCTGCTGTTAGCTGCCGTTAGCCACGTTAGCTACATTAGGCACAGTTAGCTGTCATTAGCTGCTGTTAGCCACCGTTAGCTGCCGTTAGCTGCTCCACTCTGTCAATATTGCAAAGAAATCACATATTTGTAAAGCAGAGTATCGATCAGTGGTCACCTGTCGCCATGGCAACCCTAGCCACTCTAGCTCCTGACCCGTCCAGAGAGGAAGCGCTGTGCTTTTATACAGGAAGTGATAAAGTTTTACTAATCTGCTGCAACCAAAATAAAAATTCAATGTTGCCATTTGAAGCGAATAAATCCAGACTAGAAGAAAAAGTCAAAATAATCAATTTGGACAATTTTATCAAACAACAAAAAGTTCTCTTTCAACCAGTTGCACTTTAACTCAACTTTGAGTACAAAAGGGTATGAATACTTATGCACCTATAATGTTTACTTTGTACAACATAATACTAGGGCCACACTAAGAAAATACAAATATAAAATTAGTGGAATAATGTCAGAGTATTAAATCATACTGCAACTTTATTCTTGATTATTCCCAAAACATCGACTTCGTTCTCTCATCACTCTTGTTATACTGTCAATTTGTCCTTGTATTATTTTGACTCTATTCTCGTGATTTTATAGTTTATTCTTGTAATTTTGTCTTTTTTTTATTTTTATTAGTATGTCCCAAAAGCTTGGTAGGAAACTGTCTTTTTAAATGTCTGAATATATATATTTTCCTCTTTATGGGTGTTTTTAGTTCCTTTTTTTTTTTTTTTACAAGAATTTCTTCAAATAGGTTTCAGAAAACGTTTCCAAGTTAAAAATCATGGAGAATGCAAAAAGGTGTGAATAACATCTGCTGACACTTTACATTATAATTAATATTTTCCTTCATTGGACCAAATCTTTCTTGTCCATCTTAGAAAGAGAAATATTGAGTGATTTTGCTGATTTTGCTAACCCTAACCCTAACTGAATACAGTTTGAAAAATACCCTGTTTCTTTCAGGTAGATGCTAAATGATGGCTAATGGCTAATCCTGCTTCTCTCTGGATGATTTCCTTTCATATGAGGCTGCAGGCGCTGTTCTGCCGCACCATTCAGTCAGTGACCCAGCAATTATCCTGCAACAATTTGTCTACTCTTAAAAGCATTAACTGTCGGATTATGAAAGATTAGATTTCACTTACCTGAATAAATGCCTCAGGCGGTCCAGATGGGACGTCCTCCAGGGTTAATGGGCTTTTAGGTGGAAGGATATTGAGATATATGTATATATTTTTAATAGTCTAATAGTTTTACCTATTTGCTTTAACTAAAAACTCAGAGATATTTTTGAAAGGCTTGATAAAATTAGCATTTATATTAGTAGGAAAGCAGCATACTTTCCTCAATCTGGATTATTTATTGCAAGATTAATGAATCTAAAGAAATGTGCTGGGAATACTGACAGAAGTTTCATAACTAAACAGGAAATTTAAAACCACTCTGGTAAATATGAAAGTACAACAACCTGCAGCTGAGTAGCTTAGCTCAGTCATGAAGCCCATTTCTGTTGAAGCTAATAACTGAGGCAACATCAAGCTTCTCCATCACAATGACATTCACAAAAAGGGATTTTCTTGTAACTTTGTTAAAGTTAATGAGGTTGGCCGACCAAGGAACCAAGTAAATAAATCCTTTATGAGATGAATTTATGGGTCAATAAAATGTTGCTTTTAAAGTGCATCGATGCAGGAAACGCCTTCGAAAGCAGCAGCTGATAAAAGTTTCCCTCTGAAGCCCAATTGGCGCCGGACGCTTTGGCTGGACGGGTTTTATCTTTAGACCGTTTATCAGTTTTCCATCAGATTGCACGAAACTAAGCGCGCTACCTTAAAAATCTCTGCCTATATGCAACTGCTGAAAGAAAATCATTTGCATAATTTTTCAAAGAATCAAACTGTAGCCACTTTTTAAAATGTTTTAACTCTGAACCATCAGACAAACCATGAAAAGATATGAGAAAATCTGCTAGTTTTTATTTGTAAAGTATTTACATGTTAAATGTTGCAGATTTTGAATCTATTTAGTTTTAAAGCGCTTAACAAGCTTTTCTGTCAAATGATAATTTAGATTGAAATGGCAACAATTGTTAGCATGAAACCAGAGCTAGCAGGACTGCTGTCTTCCATCTGATGTAACAAAAAGGATTTATTTTATAAAAATGTCTGTGGTTTATAGCAAAATTTAAAATAACATGTCTGATTTTTCAGAACCACAAATAAAATACATTTCAGATTGCTGCTAATCAGGTAATGCTAGAAAGTAAAGACATGCTACCAATGTAATAAAGGGATTCAATTTCCTTTTGACTTGGATTTGTTTTAAAAATCTACGTTTTGAAAATTATTCATACATAAATGTACCAAAGGCACTTTATATTACATATAAAATGAGTAAATATATACTGTATTAACCACCCTAAATCAGGCCTTGATGAGAACAGGGTCTAAATGTTTAGAGCCATCATTTCTTTGAAACCAGTTCAGTCTTTAATTGAGCTGAAGTTTCCAAAAACAAAGTACAAAATCATATTTTGTTGGCACATTTCGGGAGGTTAAAGTAAAAATAGGGATTTTTTTCTGTGTCATGTTATTACTGTTATTCACTGTTTGGTTACATGTTAAACTCAACTGTAAAATTGGTTACAGTTGAGTTTATTGATTTATTTCCATTTTGTTTGAAAGCCAAATCAATATAAAAAACTAATATAAATATAAGCTCATGTCAAACTGCATCACTGTCATTTCAAGTGGTTAAAGGGACCAAGTTGGCAAATGTTGAAATATAAGTGAAAGCTGTCAACAAATGTATATTTTATTATTCAGAAAGGGTTTTGGTAAAATGCATTCCTTCCACTTTTTTCCAAGCATTTTGAGTTGAGAAGGAAAACAAGGTGATTTTTTTGGTATCTCCTTTTATTCACATCTTGAGCAAAGTGGCTGTTTTCAGATGAACTATTGACATTAGAACTGTAATTTCAACATCCACCACAGAACCGGGTTAGCAGTAAAGCCACTTGGTTCCACTGGTTCCACTGGTTCCACCGGTTTCACCGGTTCCACTGGTTCCCCTGGTTCCACTGGTTTCACCACTGGGGTTCCACTGGTTTCACCGGTTCCACCGGTTCCACTGGTTTCACCGGTTCCACCGGTTCCACCGGTTCCACCGGTTCCACCGGTTCCACCGGTTCCACTGGTTCCACTGGTTCCACCGGTTCCACCGGTTCCACTGGTTCCACTGGTTCCACAGTAAAAGCCATTTGATTCTCCTTTTGGAGAAACGTCACATTTGTGTCTAAATGCTTGAAAACGCAGGCAAACTGAAAAACCATCATTTAATCTATTCCTTTGTTTCTTCTGAGTATAACTGATGGTGGATCTATAGGGTGGTACATATATTTATTATAAATTTGTTTCGGTCCTCAGGAATCAGCAGCTGTCACTCGGTCTGAAACCTTCACATTTTAGTGCACAGATAAACGGAGATGAGTTTTTTTAATCATCGATCTGTCGTAGCTTAGCCGCTTTCTCACCCGGACATAAACAATAATAGAGATAAATATGTTATTTACCCAAAACTCTTCAATCAAAATGTTCACAGTCCCAGTTCAAATGAAAGCAAGCAAGATGTCACTGCAGTTCATTAGCATGTAAAACATCAGAAAAGCAGGAAAATCAAGGATCTGCTGTGGAGTTTCAGTCTCAACTGTTGAACCATAAATGAAATATTTTCAGCAGTTTTTATCCAATGTGTTTGCTTAAAACTCATAAATGTTAGAATGACCCTGTACTTTATGTCTTATTGCAAAACTCCAAGAGAAATCCAATAATGACATTAAATAGAAATTAATTCAATGTTCTGGTTTCCAACTGCCTTGTTTTGGAGCAGAGCACTTAAAATTGATAACTTTGACGTTTTTTAAACTCATAATATGAAGGCATTTAAATTTTTTAGTTTTTAAATGCAAAACCAATAAAGAGAATAAATCTGTTTACTTTGGTGTCATAATTAGTCAAATACATTGTGGTCATTTTCCACTGTGCATCAGGAACATCAAAAAGGAGAACATGAAAACTAAATGCATCGAACAGAATTCAAACGTCATCAGATGAAAACATTTCTTCAGTGATTGAAGTTCAAAAGTGAAGAGCATCAGTGGAGAACAGAGATTTGATGTAAAATTAAGGAAAGATTTGTTATTAAAACAAGATTTCATATTTCAAAGACTTGAACACGATCTGTAGTGTCAGTGTAAAATCATCATCGGCAGAAAAAAGTCTGAATAAATTTCTGCAAATAAATGTCTTAAAGTCAAAAATTTCTAGAAAAACCAAGAACATTTCTGAGCTCCAAAAGTTAAATATTTTAGAAAAACACTCCCAAAATTTGAGTCCAACATTTTTAACTTTTGAAACTCAGAATTTTTTTTTTCTAGAAAATTTCAGAGATTTATCTCTAAATTTCTGAGTTTTTTTCAATGTAATTTTTGACTTGGAGCTCAGGAATTGCTTTATTTTTTACAAAGTTTCTGAGAGCAATCCAGCTTTTTGGTTTATTTTAGCAGCAGTTTCCTCCTTTCTGTTCAGTGGCCGTCAGACTCTCACAGGCGGTGAAGAGAAATTTAAACTGATCGTTGGTAAAAAAAAAATTGGAATCCGTTCTCGGCATAAGCAATAAAATAATCGTGCAGAAGTTGAGCTCTGCTTCATTTGTGTCCGACTGTTGGGCCCATCATGACTGTGTGCATTTACACAACCAGGTTCTTTTCTCCTCTGTAAGCAATAAGGATGTTTCATTTCAAATAAATAAAGGCTCTCTGTGGGTTTGTCTTCTGCTGAAGGATGCAATAAAACGCCATATTTACAAAAAGCTTGATTTTTACCTCTCCTGAAATACGAACAGGCCCAATCTGCTGCTGTCAGATGGAAAAAGTCAAAGTTTAGAAAACTGCAAGCTGGCAGACGTTCCAGACCTTTGCTAGTTTGCTGTGCAGCAAATCAGCTAACAGGGGTCAGAGGTTAACCCCCCATTCTGGTCCTCCAGGCTTGAAGACAAACCCCACAATTGGTTGTGCTTCAACATGCAGGTTAAGTGAAGAAGAAAACAGGAAAACACATGTTGAGTACCTGTACTATCTGTTTCTGTAGTATATAAATATGTGTACTGTAACTGGTGAATAATGTATATATATATACATATATATATATATACATAAATATAAACATAAAGAGTAGACAAAGTCTCTGGCTGATGCTTTTGTCTAAAGAGGATTTGATTTTTCTCAGCTGTAATGAAGCTTTTGGTTCTTCTAAGCATTTAGACTTTTATATTGCTTCAATTTATTTTAGATTAAAGCACTTTTATGATTTATTTTAAAAAACAGCAAGATGAAGAAATCCTGAATTTCATCAGAATGAAACTTAAAAAGAGAATTTGGGGGGAATATTAGCACCATCATGTATTTAAAATCTGTTTGAAAAGATTTTTTTACTTTGCATCTGAATATTTTCTTCCCACTGATTCAGATTCTTCTGTCGTCCACAAGATGCTGCAAAGCAACTTTATTTCATTTTATTTTAGAATCTGTCACTTAAAACACCACAATGTGGCAAAGCATCTGAACTGATGAGCTCGTTTCATTCGATGCTTCCTGACCAACAAACTTCACCTTCATTCCAGTTGGTTTGTCTTGAAACTGCCAGAGGAGAGGAAGCAGAAAACATGTTCAGGTAGAAGTGACATAACCAGGCTGTTACATAAAGCGCTTCACTGAAGCCAGCAGACGCTCACATTTCTGCTGGAAAGGCTCCACGTTTCTCCATCATTCCTTGTTTTTTATTCCTTCATTTGCAGCAATCTGGAAAAACAAATGTTGGCAAAGCTTTAAGAGTCCGATTGAAATCTGGATTCACATTGTTAACCTTGAAGGAATGTGAATGATTTACACCTTCCAAACAAGTCCTTCTTTGTTAACAATATGAAATCATGAGATTGTAAAAAAAAAAAAATAAAGCAAGCAAGGCCAAGTATGAAAAATAAAATGTATCCTTTCAACTCTTTTTCAAGTTTGCAGTTGAAAAAAAGGTTTTCAGAAAACTGTTTCCAGTGAATCCACTTTTTTGTATTTGTTAATTTCAAATGTTCAATGAATTTTAATAGTGAACAATACGATTCAGCTGGCTGAATCATCAGCAGCTCGCTGCATTTACAGCAATGCGTAGTGAAATTGCATCAACTAGAACAAAGAGCCTTTAGGAATGAGACGGAGTCACTGAGGGGGAAACAAGCAGCTAAAGTCCAGATGAGACACAAAGAAGAAGAACAGGAAGAATCTGGAGAACAAACTGCAGAGGAACAAAATGAGAGACAGACAGGAAGGAAGAGGATCTCAGGCAGCCAAAGGACGATCAGATGGACGGAAGCTTGGAAGGAGCAAAAGAGCTGAAGACATTCAGACTGGTCCTGGATCATCATCATCATGATGAAGATCATCCTCTGACCCACATGTGTTGAAAACATTTTATTTTTTAGACAGAAAATATCCCTTGATTGATCAATCATTTTGGGAACATTCAAAAGAAAATCAGCTTCTGCCTGAAGTGGGAATTGGAAACAAGGTGAAACATTATGATGACTGATGTTTCCAGCCTAACGGACATAATACTCTTTAAATCTACCTTTATTCCAGCGACTAAAGCCCAAAGTCGGCCTTCCTAAAATATGCTACGATATTGACATTCCAGTTTGGATGACAGTTAGAAATCCAGCGTGTTCAGAACTTAAAGATGGATTTGCTAGAGAAACTGAAAAGGTTCCTGGGAGGGTTTGGCATTTCCCAAAGCAAACTGGACCAACCGCATCGGCCCAGTTAGCAGCAACAGATACAAGCGGCAGCAAAGAAAAAGAATTGAAAAGATACTCCAGAAGGTCCAAGTGACGGTCCAGAGTGACGGTCCAGAGTGGCGGTCCAAGTGACGGTCCAGAGTGACGGTCCAGAGTGACGGTCCAGAGTGACGGTCCATAGTGACGGTCCATAGTGACGGTCCATAGTGACGGTCCATAGTGACGGTCCAGAGTGACGGTCCAGAGTGACGGTCCAGTGAACGACGATTGAAAGCATCAGCATCTTCACAGACCTCATTGCAGATGCAATGAAAGATCACAAGGAGTTAAATTTCTGTTTCCTGCATGTCTATTTTTTACACATGCTGGTCAAACCAAAACATCTGACTCACCAAAAGCGGCAGCCATGTTGTTCGGCAGCCATGTTGTTGACAAGCACATCCAGTTTCTACCAGCCTCAGATGGGAGGCGACGTACGGATTTAGCAAACGATCACAGACTGAATAACTCAGGCTGCTTTCTATTCACCATATTGTTGAGCTATTTTGACATTTCACAAATAAATGTTCTTAATGGAAACACCCCAACATTGAAAAACTCTTTTTTCAATCAAAAGTTTTGGCGCTTGGTGAGCTGTTGTTGTTTTATTTCTAAAAACTGCAATGGAAACATTTTAAATCAGACGAGTGACAAACCTTGAGAAACAAAGACAGGAAGTGGTTTCAGGCTGATGGTGCAGCACTTTTTATCTGAACAATCTTATTTACGCAGGATTTTCATTTTAATTGTTTCTTATTTAATGAAAACAACAAAATTGCTCAATTATTTTTTGACATTAGGACAAAGTTTTGGTCACATTTGATGTGGTGAAATAAAAACATGCAAGTGTGACTCGAAGTTTTGACTGATTAAAAATCCAGCAAAAAGAAAAAAAATCCCAACATGAAACATTTCAGGCCAGACAAAATGTAACACGTTATATACTAAAAGTTCAACTTACTTTTCCAAATGAATTGACATTTTAAGCTACCTGGAAAGTCTGTACATGTATTAAACTTGTATGGAAATATCTGAATTAACTGCAACAATACAGCCACTAAATATTGCGCTTTTATTCTTTATTATTATTATTTAATTGCTGAATATTGAAATCAAATCAGAAAAAAGTCTGATTTGGAGTAAACGCTGAATAAATATAGAGGGATCTCAAAAAACCTTTGTAAGTTTTGAGCTTTTCAAAAGAAAGTTGTGTTTTTGTTGAAATGGATTTTTCTGTTTTTGTGTAAAAACTCAGGAAAGATATGAAAACGTTCACTTAAGGAATCCTGCTGTTGGTCTTTGGTTTGTTTTCTTATTTTAAAAGAAGAATTTAGTTTCTATGTATTTGCATCTATTATTGCAAATAAACAATAGTTTCTTGTATAAAAAGGCTTAAGGAAAATTCTGCAGAATGTGAAGGTTTTTTATGTGATTACTGATCGATCAATCATCAGAATAATCAATTCATTGCAGCCCTACTATCAACTCAAGCCATTTAAATAAATCTAATGGGTTGGCAAATTTCAAGTGGGAACTGATCAAATTCAGCCTGTAAAGGAAAGAAAACAAAATGCTTTGCAGAAAGTCAAAGTGTGGAGCCGAGCAGCGCTTCGTCATGCCAAAGCAGTTCAGCAGACGATTCTTTCCAGAATCAGCCACTATTTTTAGTCGTCCTCCAGACACAGAGAGCAGAGTGGATGTTTTTAGAGCTGCACTTAAAAAAAGCAGAACAACATTCAGGTTTTAGAAACAGCTAGATTTCCTCACAGCATGAAGACAAATAGCAATTTAAAGCTACCAGCATTTCATGTGACGGAAGAGATATTTGAACTCTCTCAGTATTGGTTCTGTTGCAGCTTTTCTCTATGACCCCTAATTAAAGCTGCACTGACCGGATCCAGTCCGAGTCCTGCAGCCAACTGTGTTCCTGTCAGGCTGTTCTTCATCTCCTCAGGACTTTTGTCTTCATGAGTAGAGAGCCGGCGCCATAACGCCGTCCAGGACGGGAGGCAGAGATTCCTGGATAATCTGGAGAAAACGTCTCTTTTGGATAAAATACTATGGGACTCCAATCCTGACGAAAAGCTGCAGCTTCAGCAACCCGTTTAGCAGCTCTTGTTTGTTTGTTTTTTATTCTGCACTGACATCTTAATTTCCATAATAAAGTCAATTCATTCATTCAATAGAGTAAGAATCTATATTTACTTAGACAAACATTGATTTCATTTTCATTAATTAAAACCAGGTCACGGGAACTTCTTCCCTTCTTCTGCTATAATATTTTTAAAACTCAAGAAATTGGATGTATTGTCAATAATCAATTATTCATCGATTTTTCGTCATCTAATTTAGTAATCTATGAAATGTTAACTGGAGTATAACAACTCAAGAAAAGCAGTTTGATTTCAAAACCATGCAAAATTCTAAACATTTTGCATTTAAGATTGAACAAAAATCCTTTGTGAAACCCAAAATTCCTCAAGTGTCAGTTTTTGAATTCTGTAAATAAATCTATAAAATCTCTTTTTCCATCTGCAGCGCCCCCAGCTGGTTTCTTTATACTCCATGTCCGTCAATTACTGAGTTCCAGCCGACGGGATTGGATAATTATTTGTTGTTAATAGCAGAACCTCAACATTACAATTTGAATTTCTCACATAAATGTTATTAAAGAACCAAAGTGAGCTGAAAAATCCTTCACAGCAGCAGCTGCAAACAGACAGAGAAGCTTTTTTCTATTTCACTCAAACCTGCGAACACCAAGTGTTTCTATATCGGCAGGCAGAGCAGAGAGCGCGATGATCCGGCAGTGACTCATTCTTTTCATGCCTTCCAACACCAACACAGTTGAACACTGAGGAGCAGCTCCTGTCATCCATCACCGTTTTCATAACACAACAACAATCTAAACTCCAGGACAGCAGCCGATGTCTTTGTTCGCCTTAAATGAGGAGAACATGAAGCCTTCGGCAATAAATATTTGAAGGTTTAAGCCTCTGAAATGTTGCAGAGTATCTCATACACCTCAGGAGTTAGCTCAGGATTTTAACAAGTAAACATTTATTTTAAGCTTGATTTTTCTTAAAACAAAATTTACCAAACATCTGTCAGAAAAATGAAGGAATCCTAAAATTGCTAAAATATAGCAACATGTTTATTGAAAACAAGCAACTGAGAGATGCTAGTAACATGACAGCTAATTTTCTGTTCTACTATCATAAAAATTAGCATTTTTAGTAAATGGTACTCAGACTTTCACAGTACCTGTGCACTTTGGTCAGATGAATCTGTAAAAAAAGAACTCCATGGCTTCTGTTAAGTACAGTGGAGGATCTGTGAGGCTGTGGGCCTGTTTCTCTCCCAAAGTGTAGTGAAAATGGCTGAAACACAAATCCCTCCAGGGTTGTTTTGCAGCAACTGATTGGATCGCTCTCTGCCAGCCTCATGGAGATGACATCAGAGCCATGACTGACATGAAGCTCTGTGTGGACGGCAGCATCGCCACCAGAACAGAGAGATGCTGCCTGCATGACAAACTCTGGATCAGCAGGGAGGAACCAAAGAGCCTTTAGTGAACGAGATGGTGAGTCGCTGAGCAGGAAACAGAAGCAGCTACAGTCCAGATTAGAAATAGAAGAACAGGAAGAATCTGGAGAATAAATTGCAGTGTGAGGATTTGAGTTTTTGTGTTTTTACTGTTGAATTTAGTCCCTTTATTGTCTTGTCTATTTGTTAATTGGTTCCAGCTCTCATTTGTTCCCTTGATTGTTCCCTTGTGTGTTTATCCTCACAAATCCTTGTCTTTGTTCCCCTTTCAGAGTCTGTGTTCACGTCTCATCGTTCACCTGTGTTTCTGCTTTTCAGAACCTTGAGGGCAACAATAAACTCACCCTGAATCTCACCACATCCATCCTCACCATCAGCAAAAAACAAAATCATCATCATCATCGTCATCATCGTCATCATCATCATCATCGTCGTCTCCTGTCCCCAACCTGACAGACATCCCATCTTCCTCCCCCACAGCTTCCTGTCAAACCTCAGATGAACTGGTCAAACTGGTCAAACTGGTCTGAATGTTTCCCAGCTCAGATGTTTCATCCTCCTCCTTAGTCATGGACTCTTCTGAGAACTAGAACCAGAAACAGGTCCAGATGGTATCAGCCCATCTGGACCTGGGCTCCCACAGACTCCAGCAGAGCAGCTCTGTGGGATTCTGCAACATCTGTTCATCCTCAGCCCGACCCAATGAAGGTTCTGTTGCTGTGGAAGACATCCTGCCTGGTTCTGGTACCAAAGGAAACTCACCATCAGTTACCAACAACTATAGACCTGTTGCCATGACAACTCCCATAATGGAGGTCCTGGAGAGGCTCCTGCTTCCCACTTGAGGAAGCAGGAGCCCCTGCAGTCTGCTTATCACCAAGGAGACGGAGACGCCATCATCATTCACCTGAGGATCATCTGGTCTGCTTTGCAGGAACTCCAGCAGACAATAACTCTACTCTATACGATTAGATTAGATAATCTAATCTATCTGATCTATATCTTTGACTCCTCACTAATAGACTGAAGGACTGAGGGTGGAACCCGGAGGCAGCAGCAGAACCGCAGGCCTCTGGATTCTCACCATTCCTTCCTCTCTGTACACCTCAGGCTTCCAACAGTCAGATTTCCATCATCTCCAGAAATACTCAGATTACTCTGCACTCAGATTACTCTGTACTCAGATTACTCTGCAGCTGCTGGTGGATGAGAGATGGCCCAGAGGCCGGAGAGCTCCTGGATGCTTGGGGGCATGGAGGGAACAATCTAATCATCCAGGATGGAAACAGAACAATGGAGATTATTTCAGGAGAAACAGGGTCAAAAATCACACTCTATTTACTTCATGGAGAAGAAGTGGAGGATATAAAAACTTCAGAGTTGATCTGGATAAACTGGAGACACAGGAGAAAAATGCCTAAAGGAGGAACAGAACTAGAACCAGAACCAGAACAGAGCCACTGGAGGAAGAGAAGATCAAGAAGCTGCAGATCCTCCATCAGTCTGTTGGCGAGAGCCGCATCAGAACCATGGACTTAAAGAGGCTCAACAACTTGATAAAGAAAGCTGGTTCTGTTCTGGTTCTGACCTGTTCTGGGTTTGCGCTGGTTCCAGATCTGTTTCTCACTGTGGAACCTCTGGATTTGATGATGCAATGAAGGATTCTTCATAAAAATCAAGGTAATTTAGGCCGACCCAGACCATTGTCTCCATCAGACTGTCTTGGGAAAACAGAGCGTCTTCAGTCAGAGGCTTCTTCATATTTGCTGTAACACAGACTGCTACAGGAGATCTTTCCTGCCAATAGTCATCAGCGACTGCATCAGGGTGTCCAAAGTGGGTCCTGAAGTTCCTAGTTCTGTCCCTGTCAGTGCATAAGTGAAGCTGCACAACACAAATGCCTGAAAACCGAATGTGAAGATATTCAAATCAAAAGCTGTTAACCCTGCTGGCTTTCTTTCACAAATCTGTTTCATCAGATCAACAGTTCTCATGTTACAGTTCTAAATTTGCAGAGTTCTCAGTAAATCGATGGACGGATGTTGGACGGATGGACATGGTGTCGTGTTGAATTCTCATAAAATGACTTTTTCTTCTTTTGTTTCTTCCTCCGGTTTCCATTGTCAAAGAATTAATTAGTAGAAATGTTTAAGGGATAAATTCTTCACAAGTTGCTGACAATGAGGACGAATCCTGAGCCTGTTTTGCCACTTTTCCACAGAGCCGGTCTGGGCCGATCCGAACCGAAGCGGGCCGACAGCAGGTTCTAACAGCGGACCAGGTTGGAAGCCAAGTTCAGCTTCCACCCTGGTCCGGTGTTTATGCACTAACCCTTCCACCCTGGTCAGTTCCTCCTTCCTGCAACCCTGAGAGCTGTGGGTCCAATCGGGCCGGCCACACCAGTCTGATTTGAAGTCAGCTATTGATTGGTGCATTGGCTGTGGGGTCGAAGCTAAAGACCAGTCTATTTCCTAGAAGCAGCAGAACCCAACGTGAGTCCAGCTCAGACACAGTCAGGTGAGAATATTTTTCAGTGGAAGGAAAACCTGGCAAATCATTTTCTGGATGGGAAACTAACAACAGAACTTTGTTAGTTCAGAACTGTTCTGCTATTTCTGGGAAGATCGCTCCAGCAGCTTCAGCAGGAAATTCAAACCTTGCATGATGGTTCCCACCTGCAGCCGAGGCGACACCCTGCTCAGTTCAAAACACCCAGGGCCGCAGTGCAACGGGGCCGCAGTGCAACGGGGCCGGAGTTCAACGGGGCCGCAGTGCAACGGGGCCGCAGTTCAACGGGGCCGGCCCACTGGGGGCCCACTGGGGGCCCACTGGGCTGGACCCTGCATTGCAAAAATACCTTTAGAGTTTATGGTTTTTCAAGGCTCCAAAAATCTTGTAATTTTTCGTCACAACAAAAGCTGAGCTAAATCATTGAATTGGGATGATAGTGATGGAGCAATGGAATGAAACTGTTCTGCTAGTTTTCCCTTCTTCCAGAAACTCACTAAATAGTTTCTGATGAAGCAGTTTCTGGATTGTTTTGGACACCGATCAATGGAGGATTTATTCTTCTGCAGAAACTCCAGCAGCTCCGTCTCTGGGGTCAAAGACGTCTTCTGGCCTGTTGGGGAGGACGAGGCGTTTCTATTTGCAGTTGCTGAAAGCGGCCCTGATGGCGGCTGCTGAGTGTGTGAGTGGGCGGCGATGCAGATTGTGTGTGGGCACTGCTGAGAGCACTCACTCCCGATAAATATTTCATATGTGTATTAGTAGTTTCTATAAATGGACTTTGGTGCTTTGAGCACAGAATGAAATGTTTTGTTGCAGAGAAAAAGCGACCTCAGGCAAAAACTAGATCATTTCAGACAGGAGAAGCCAAATGTCAAGGTGACTTTTGTAAGAATTTATAGTTTATCCTCACTTCATAACTTCTGCCAACTAATCCTACCATGCAAAACAAATGCAAGGAAGGAAAAGCTTTACACCTCTTAATAAACATTGTGAAGACGAATATGAATCCATGAATAACTAAAGATAAGCGAAAAGAAATATTTCCTCTATTTTTCTGCAGACTCAGCACTTCCTGTAGAAAGATGACATTCCCACATTCTAGTTATTTATTTATTTTTTATAGCAAGGATCAAATCTAAATCAGATGAATGTTTCCACTTCTATAAAAATAATGATGACATTTTTGTAGCTTGTCCAAATAATTGTATGTACATCATTCTTGAGTAAGAAAGTTATTCACAAAGAAGAAACTTTTCATGTCTTTTTGGGGAGACTACCACAAATTGAGAGACAAATTCCTGAAACTCTGCAGGACTCTCAGCATTTTTTGGTTTCACTAAACCCAAATCAACTTTCTATCATTTTACAAAGAATGTAAAATAATGTTTTTACAAAATAATTGTGCTATCTTTGTGCTTTTGTGCAAATTGAGAGAATTTCTGTATATATTTGTTAAATTATGTAATTTTTTAGCTCAAAATTGTCAGTGCTGCTCTCTACAGTTACGTTGATGTCAACGTCACACAGTCCTGCATTTGTGTATGAAACAATTTCACTTTTAAAAACTCGTTTCTTTTCACATGGTGACTTTTGAACGGCTCTTCTGTTGTGATTGGAGCTGCTGATAAACTGATTTTATTTATTAATAGGATTTTCTGTTTTTGGAAGATGTAATTTTTGTTGTTTCTATAGTTCAGTGTGACGTCAGCACATCGTATCACTAACATTCTTTGACTAATACGTTTTTCAGCTGGTAAACTTTACAACAGGTCAACTTTGAAGGAATGATTTAAAAGAAAGTCATTTTTTAAAAGATATTTTATGTTGGTTGTAAAAACTAAAAAAAAGAAAAAAGTGACGAAAATAAAAATAAGAATTTTTAAATTGAAATTAGTATAAGAACTTTTTTTTTATTAAAGCTGTAATGATGTGAGACTTTCCCCAGTAATCAAAGCTTTGCTCAAAGTCACTGATGACCAGGAGAAAAATCCCAAACTCGGCTTTCAAACTACAAAAACACGACTGAGAAAATAATGCAGGTGTTGAAATGGATCAGAGCAAAGAGCTGAACTAACATGGCAGCACAGAAATGAACCTCAGCATTTTGACACTAAAGTATCAGAATCATTTTCCTTTTTTCCCATAAAGAATGATTAATGTTTAATCTGCTCTGATGAAAATGCTTCTATTTCCTTTTACTGGATTATTCAATGCTCACATTAATTTACTGATTAATGTACAAGAATTCATGTACAAAACAAATAAGTGAGTGCCCTCTAGAGGACGCTCATGAAAAAACAAGTAAACATTTTGTGCTGTTGTGATGTTATCTAATAAATTTGTGACAGATTTTCATAAATAATAATAATAATAATAATAATAATAATAATAATAATAATAATCACCACAGCTGCAACGGGTTCAAAGGAACCATCTCTGCCGATCATTTATGATCCAAGAAGTGGATCATAATGGCAGTTTTGGGTAAGTCTCATTACTTTGTTAATGTGGTTATGTACTCACTTGGCCCAAAATATATTCAAGGTATTTTTTCCAAACATTTTAATTCCAGCTTTCAAGTTGAAATGGGGTCTAGAGGAGGGTTAGGATCTCAAGCTCTCCATCACAAGGCAATGCACGGGCCGCCACACGCCGTGTCCATTTGTTCTTCACTTGTTTGCACCCAAGTGAAGAAAGACTGATTCTATATTCAGGCATGACAACAACCCAAAACTTTCATGTAAACACAATAAAAATACCAAAAATGCTCAAAGGCCCCCTAATAAAATTTGATTTGCTCTCTAAAAATGTAAATAACCCTAACCTTAACACCAGTTTCCAATAAAGCCAAAATTGTGAAAGATCCATTTTTATAGTGCAAACTCCCATTAATCAAATGCAAGAGAAAAGCAAATGACAACACATTTTAGGTTGAAATCATGTTTATTTCAGCCATCCAAAAGAAGCTGACCTACTACTGAAAGGGTTAGAAGATATTTAGAGTCAAGTTCAATGAATTCAAAATAGTTTTATTAAAACTAAAGGAACCCACATCAGTGTTGCACCTCAGGGTGTTTTTGGCCATTCTTACTAGACACCTCACCTGAGTTTCTGCTGGATGAAGGAGTTTCATCTTGAAGCTGCTCTGCTCACTAGGAATTGGATTTAAAAGACAATTATTTAAAGCTAATTTTCTTTTCTACTTTTTAAATTCAGTTTTTTTTCTGAACTTACAGCTCAGCTTTAAAATCTTCTCTCTGAGCCTCTGTATGATGACAGTTTTATGTTATTGTTACCCTGAAATCTGCTCTTTTAATTATGTTTTATTTCATTTGTCTTCAAACTCCATTTTGTAAGAGAGAAACCACAGTTCATCTTCAAATCTCATCTCTGTGCTTCTGCTAGGAGCCAGAAATATATCAATGCAGTTCTGAACATCAGAAATGGACTTTAAAATCGGCATCAGCATTACCCACAATTCATTGCACAGTGGGGTTCAGATTTCAGCTTCTAGTTTGGGTGTTTTTCCTGCAATCCCTAATAAACGACACACCATTATGATTAGCATTAGCTCCTCTGTCAAACTAGATTGTTTAGAATGAGCTAAACCTTGTAGGAAATCATCACCATGAGTCACAATCAGGTGTTCATAGTTCAATTCCTGTATTCTGGATCTTGTGGTGGCAGTTTTGGGTAAGTCTCTTTATTTTTTTAATGTGGTTATGTACTCTTCTTGGATCATTTGATACTGAGCATTCTAGAGGTCTTGCGGTGTATGATGGCACTAGAATGGCTCTTTGCTTCCATTTTAGGGATGGTGGTTTTAATCCTTGCAGGTGCCTGTAGAGCTGGAATGCAGCAGTTGGTCCAGGTTCTTCTTCCCTGGGAGGATGATTGGGTAGCGAAACTTTGCTATTGCTGCTTTTGTTCATCCTTCTGGGGGACACAACTGCAACAACCTGGTGGAGATCTACTGCTGTGAAATTCACTCTCCACTGGGAAGCTAAGGTGAGTCAGTAAACTTGCAGGCTGCCAGGATTCAACGCAGACCAGTAGAGAATCAAGGAGAACTCTTCTGCTTCCTGGGCATGCTGGTTCCACCTTGCGGTGTTAACGGACAGTGTGTTTTTGAAACCAGGGGCGCGGTACGTATCAGCCTTCCCAGGTTCCGCCTATAGGAACAGCACGTGGGAAAGGTGACTCCAGGACTCGGGAGTCTTAAATGCAGTCCAGTCTTCTAGAGGAATAGCCTCACACACACACACACACACACAGCAACATGCACTCCAGCTGCTATTATCTATTCAATCCTCCAGCTTAGAAATGCAGAAGGAAAGAATGTTAATTTCATAAATGCTTCAACTTAAAGTTAAGGTAAATAACTAACTTCCTATGACCTGAGCTCTTACATGGCATCTATTATTGCAGGGTTAGGTCCCAATCAGCCTAAATAAATTCTTTTCACATGATCTAGTTGCTGAGAAAAATTAACATATCAGGAGTTTCATTTTAAATGTGAAAGACAACAGTTTCACAATTGATTAATGAAATCCAAAACTCTTTAGTTTCTGTTCAGGTTAGGATTATTTCTTAGCTCCAAAACGATACACAGTATAGCTGTAAATGTTTCAGCAATGTTCCCCATTCAAAGTACTGCAACAGGTAGGGGAAGATGTATCTCCCAAAACGATAAAATTCCTCTAAGTGAATTTAATTGCTGCTGTTCGAAATGGTTAATTTCACTCTCAATATATTGACATTTTATTCAATTCACTCTCAACCTACTTTACATAATTTTCCACTTATGGGATTATGCTTATATAGTTATGTGTAAACAGCCTTGTAACAATTGCAATCTGCCTGTTAGAAAAGCACCTTGCTAATAAAAATGTAGCCTGCTTTTTAGTGATGTGCTTTAACTCTGCATTGCATTGTTGAAGTTTTCCACCTTTACCATCTAGGAATCTGACCTTCAATGGACACTTTTTCTGTTGCAGTAAGTCAGGGTCAAATTTTCAGTCTTAAAACTCAGTTATGAAGCTAAGCTAACATTTTTGGCTGCTTCCATGTAAAAAGAGCATGATGCTCTTCATGTGCCACACAGGTCTTTGTTACATTTGCCAACTATTTGCTAATCCCAAATCTTTAACTGGCACCTTCAACATCCATGTTTTGGCCACTATTTAACCCCAGTAGCTCCATCTCTTTAAAGAGAAGTGTTCTGGAAAAATTTAAAAATCCTTGTAGCTTTATTCAAAATATTCATTTTACTCTATACTAGAGTGAATTGGAAAACTAACATCCTAATTAATTTAAAGTAAATTATTTTTTAAAGGTAATTATTCAGTGAAATTAACCATTTTGAACAGCAGCAATTTATAATGCCCCAACATTTTTGTACAAAACAAATTCCCAGTGTTAACTGTAAATCTTAGTTCTTATCTCTACATATAGGTAAATTATTTTAAGTAGCATTGTAAACAAATATTTAAACAAAATATGTGACTTGTTCACCAATCTGGAAAAAAATATTATCTATTTTTTTTCCAATTTATGATCAAGTGCTTCTCTAACCTTAGCCCAATTTACTCTAAATTTTAGGTGTAATTTTGTAGGATAAAATCACATTTGGACACCAGTTCCTATGTTTCTACAAAATTTTGCATTGTGGAGTACATTCCAAATGTGGATCCCTCTTGATGGGAAATTAAGTTTAATATCTATTTACTTTCACTAAATGAAATAGTGAAAAACTTAAATGTTTTAAGACAAGTTTATAAAGTCTTAATAAACTCACAAAATGCAAGTTATTGTTTATATATTAAAAATTGGAATGTATAACTTATTTCAGAAATTTCAAATTTCTAAAATGATTTATACATTCAACTTCATTTTTAAGGAACAGGTGGGCCTGGCAAAACCTTTCTTTAGGGTTTTAGACTTAGGGTTTTAGACTTAGGGTTTTAGACTTAGGGTTTTAGAGGGTTAGGGTTTTAGAGGGTTAGGGTTAGGGTTAGGGTTAGGGTTAGGGTTAGGGTTAGGGTTAGGGTAGGGTTAGGGTAGGGTTAGGGTTAGGGTTAGGATATAGGATGATAGCCAAAATTTCATGAGTTTCAGGTGGAATAACTCAAAAAGTAAGAGTTGGAAGTGGACCAAACTAGGCACAGAGAGAGCCCAGGAGGGGCCCCACAGACCCTGTGAGTTTGGTGGCTGTAGCTCGTTCCTAAGACATAGCTGCCATTGACTCCCATTCATTTCAAATCGGGTTTCAGGTGGATTTTCTCTGAAACCATAAGAGCTAGCCGGACCAAACCGCGGCTGTAGAGCCCCCCTGGGGGCCCGCAGGTACCCTGCGAGTTTGGCGGCTCTAGCCCCTCCCCTTCCTATAGCTGCCATAGACCCCCATTCATTTTGGAGGTCTGTCCAGGAAGGTCGTAGCGAGGTGGGAGGTGGCTTCCCGTGCTCAGGGCGGAGCCCTGAGTGCGGGGATGTGCCATACATGGTGGTAGGAGGAAGTCGAAAATTGGTGAAAATCGGCTAAGTGTGGAGTGGGTGGAGGTTGCCATGGGAACCTTACGGGAGCACGTTTTGGGTCCCCCTGAGGCCCCTGGAAGTGGTCCTGGGTGGTGTTTTTCCGGAACTTGACCTTGGCTAGGAAGGTCGTAGAGAGGCGGGAGGTGGCTTCCCGCGCTCAGGGAACCCTGAGGCCCATGTGTCATACGTGGGGGTAGGAAGACTTTGGAAAATCGGCCATTTTTTGGCCCCGAGACCATGGTTGGCTGGCGAAACCCGGAATTTCAAAGTGCCATAACTCCGCCCAGGAAGGTCGTAGCGAGGTGGGAGGTGGCTTCCCGTGCTCAGGGCGGAGCCCTGAGTGCGGGGATGTGCCATACATGGTGGTAGGAGGAAGTCGAAAATTGGTGAAAATCGGCTAAGTGTGGAGTGGGTGGAGGTTGCCATGGGAACCTTACGGGAGCACGTTTTGGGTCCCCCTGAGGCCCCTGGAAGTGGTCCTGGGTGGTGTTTTTCCGGAACTTGACCTTGGCTAGGGTTAGGGTTAGGAAAAGGTAAGTTTGAGCCAAAGGCTCTTGCCTGCCCCCTCTGGGCAGCAGGAGGTGCTCTCTCCTTCCTCCTCCACATTCCTTCATCCCATCTGTTGGGTTAGGGTTAGGGTTAGGGTTAGGGTTAGGGTTAGGGGTTAGGGTTAGGGTTAGGGTTAGGGTTAGGGTTAGGGTTAGGGTTAGGGTTAGGGTTAGGGTTAGGGTTAGGGTTAGGGTTAGGGTTAGGGTTAGGGTTAGGGTTAGGATATAGGATGATAGCCAAAAAATTCGAAGGGGCAAGTTGAATAACTCAAAAAGTAAAAGTCCTACGGGGACCAAACTTGGCCCAGAGAGTCCCAGGGAGGGGCCCCAGGTACCCTGTGAATTTGGTGGTTCTAGCCCCCTCCCCTTCCTATAGCTGCCATAGACCCCCATTCATTTGAAAAAGAGGGGCAAGTTGAATAACTCCCGAACCGAAGGTGGGCAAGCCACCAAACTCGGTCCATATACTCCCCCCGGGGGCCCCCACCTTCCCTCCGAGTTTGGTGGCTCTAGCCCCTCCCCTTCCTATAGCTGCCATAGACTCCCATTCATTTTGGAGGTCTGTCCAGGAAGGTCGTAGAGGGTCAGGAGGTGGTTTCCCGTGCTCAGGGCGAAGCCCTGAGTGCGGGGATATATGACATGTGGGGGTAGGAAGACTTTTCAAAATCGGCCATTTTTGGCCTCCCATACCATGGTTGGCGGGCGAACCATGGAATTTCAAAGTGCCATAACTCCGCCCAGGAAGGTCGTAGCGAGGTGGGAGGTGGCTTCCCGTGCTCAGGGCGGAGCCCTGAGTGCGGGGATGTGCCATACATGGTGGTAGGAGGAAGTCGAAAATTGGTGAAAATCGGCTAAGTGTGGAGTGGGTGGAGGTTGCCATGGGAACCTTACGGGAGCACGTTTTGGGTCCCCCTGAGGCCCCTGGAAGTGGTCCTGGGTGGTGTTTTTCCGGAACTTGACCTTGGCTAGGAAGGTCGTAGAGAGGCGGGAGGTGGCTTCCCGCGCTCAGGGCGAAGCCCTGAGTGCGGGGATGTGTCACACGTGGGGGTAGGAAGACTTTGGAAAATCGGCCATTTTTTGGCCCCGAGACCATGGTTGGCTGGCGAAACCCGGAATTTCAAAGTGCCATAACTCCGCCCAGGAAGGTCGTAGCGAGGTGGGAGGTGGCTTCCCGTGCTCAGGGCGGAGCCCTGAGTGCGGGGATGTGCCATACATGGTGGTAGGAGGAAGTCGAAAATTGGTGAAAATCGGCTAAGTGTGGAGTGGGTGGAGGTTGCCATGGGAACCTTACGGGAGCACGTTTTGGGTCCCCCTGAGGCCCTGGAAGTGGTCCCTGGGTGGTGTTAGGTTAGGTTAGGCTAGGCTAGGGTTAGGGTTAGGTTAGGGTAGGGTTAGGGTTAGGCCAGGGCCAGGCCAGGCCAGGCCAGAGGCCAGGCCAGGCCAGGCCAGGCCAGGCCAGGCCAGGCCAGGGCCAGGCCAGGCCAGGCCAGGCAGGCCAGGCAGGGCCAGGCCAGGCCAGGCAGGCGGCAGGCCAGGCCAGGCCAGGCCAGGCCAGGCCAGGCCAGGCCAGGCCAGGCCAGGCCAGGCCAGGCCAGGCCAGGCCAGGGCCAGGCCAGGCCAGGCCAGGCCAGGCCAGGCCAGGCCAGGCCAGGCCAGGCCAGGCCAGGCCAGGCCAGGCCAGGCCAGGCCAGGCCAGGCCAGGCCAGGCCAGGCCAGGCCAGGCCAGGCCAGGCCAGGCCAGGCCAGGCCAGGCCAGGCCAGGCCAGGCCAGGCCAGGCCAGGCCAGGCCAGGCCAGGCCAGGCCAGGCCAGGCCAGGCCAGGCCAGGCCAGGCCAGGCCAGGCCAGGCCAGGCCAGGCCAGGCCAGGCCAGGCCAGGCCAGGCCAGGCCAGGCCAGGCCAGGCCAGGCCAGGCCAGGCCAGGCCAGGCCAGGCCAGGCCAGGCCAGGCCAGGCCAGGCCAGGCCAGGGCCAGGCCAGGCCAGGCCAGGCCAGGCCAGGCCAGGCCAGGCCAGGCCAGGCCAGGCCAGGCCAGGCCAGGCCAGGGCCAGGCCAGGCCAGGCCAGGCCCAGGCCAGGCCAGGCCAGGCCAGGCCAGGCCAGGCCAGGCCAGGCCAGGCCAGGCCAGGCCAGGCCAGGCCAGGCCAGGCCAGGCCAGGCCAGGCCAGGCCAGGCCAGGCCAGGCCAGGCCAGGCCAGGCCAGGCCAGGCCAGGCCAGGCCAGGCCAGGCCAGGCCAGGCCAGGCCAGGCCAGGCCAGGCCAGGCCAGGCCAGGCCAGGCCAGGCCAGGCCAGGCCAGGCCAGGCCAGGCCAGGCCAGGCCAGGCCAGGCCAGGCCAGGCCAGGCCAGGCCAGGCCAGGCCAGGCCAGGCCAGGCCAGGCCAGGGCCAGGCCAGGCCAGGCCAGGCCAGGCCAGGCCAGGCCAGGCCAGGCCAGGCCAGGCCAGGCCAGGCCAGGCCAGGCCAGGCCAGGCCAGGCCAGGCCAGGCCAGGCCAGGCCAGGCCAGGCCAGGCCAGGCCAGGCCAGGCTCAGGCCAGGCCAGGCCAGGCCAGGCCAGGCCAGGCCAGGGCCAGGCCAGGCCAGGCCAGGCCAGGCCAGGCCAGGCCAGGCCAGGCCAGGCCAGGCCAGGCCAGGCCAGGCCAGGCCAGGCCAGGCCAGGCCAGGCCAGGCCAGGGGCCAGGCCAGGCCAGGCCAGGCCAGGCCAGGCCAGGCCAGGCCAGGCCAGGCCAGGCCAGGCCAGGCCAGGCCAGGCCAGGCCAGGCCAGGCCAGGCCAGGCCAGGCCAGGCCAGGCCAGGCCAGGCCAGGCCAGGCCAGGCCAGGCCAGGCCAGGCCAGGCCAGGCCAGGCCAGGCCAGGCCAGGCCAGGCCAGGCCAGGCCAGGCCAGGCCAGGCCAGGCCAGGCCAGGCCAGGCCAGGCCAGGCCAGGCCAGGCCAGGCCAGGCCAGGCCAGGCCAGGCCAGGCCAGGCCAGG
>CAJVRI010001457.1:0-33553 GCA_911649635.1 Poeciliopsis gracilis | reverse complement strand
TAAAAAATAATGATACTGCTCTGACTATCTGCTTATGTCTAGGAGCCCTCACTACTCTATTCACTGCAATCTGCGCTCTTACCCAAAATGACATTAAAAAAAATCGTAGCTTTCTCCACCTCAAGCCAACTTGGCCTAATGATGGTCACCATCGGGCTAAATCAGCCACAACTAGCCTTCCTTCATATCTGCACCCACGCCTTTTTTAAAAGCCATACTCTTTCTATGCTCAGGCTCTATTATTCACAGCCTCAACGATGAACAAGACATCCGCAAAATGGGAGGGATACACCACCTAGCCCCTTTCACCTCTTCTTGCCTCACCATCGGAAGCCTAGCTTTAACAGGCACCCCTTTCTTGGCCGGCTTTTTCTCAAAAGACTCCATTATTGAAGCACTTAACACATCCTACCTAAACGCCTGAGCCCTTATCCTCACGCTCATTGCCACCTCTTTTACAGCAATTTATAGCCTCCGAATTGTCTTCTTTGTATCTATAGGCCACCCCCGCTTCAACCCACTTCCACCAATCAATGAAAACAACCCCGCTGTTATTAATCCTATCAAACGTTTAGCTTGAGGAAGCATTATTGCGGGACTTCTAATTACCTCAAACATCTTACCATTAAATACACCTATTATAACCATACCCGCCTACCTAAAAATTGCAGCTCTGACAGTAACCTTACTAGGCCTATTTACAGCACTAGAACTCGCCTCCCTCACATCCAAACAATTTAAACAAAGCCCCAATCTTACCCCCCATCACTTCTCCAATATGCTAGGCTTCTTTCCTTACATCCTACACCGCCTGATTCCCCAAACTAATCTGGCCCTAGGCCAAACCATTGCAGCCCAAATTGTTGACCAAACCTGACTAGAAAAATCAGGGCCCAAAGCTGCTTTCTCCCTTATTCTCCGCCCTGTTACAACCACAAGCAACATCCAACAAGGTATAATCAAAACCTACCTATCACTATTCTTCTTTACCTCCCTACTCGCACTCACCCTTCTACTATTCTAAACAGCCCGAAGGGCCCCTCGACTTAAACCCCGAGTTAGTTCCAAAACAACAAACAAAGTAACCAACAGCACTCAACCACCCCCAATTAACAACCACCCCCCTGAAGAATATATAAATGAAACCCCTCCCACATCCCCTCGAAATAAGGACAACTCCCCTATGCTGTCAAACCCCGCCCAGTCCTCCTCATACCAGTTTTTACCCAACAGCCCCCATGCAATAACCAAGCCCCCCATGTAACCGAGCACTAATCGAAGGGTCGGCCAACTCCCCCACCCCTCAGGATAAGGTTCAGCTGCCATTGCAGCTGAGTAAGCAAAAACAACCAGCATCCCCCCCAAATAAATTAAGAACAAAACTAAAGATAAAAAACAACCCCCACTGCCTACTAATACCCCACACCCAACACCCGCCACTACAACCAGCCCCAGGGCCGCAAAATAAGGAGACGGATTAGACGCAACCCCGACCAGCCCCAGCACCAAACCAAACAACAAGACATACATCAAATAAGACATTATTCTTACTAAGACTCTAACTTAGACCAATGACTTGAAAAACCACCGTTGTATTCAACTATAAGAACCCTAATGGCTAGCCTACGAAAATCACACCCCTTACTAAAAATTGCAAACGACGCATTGGTAGACTTACCTGCTCCAGTCAACATCTCTGCCTGATGAAACTTCGGCTCCCTCCTAGGCCTTTGCCTTATTGCTCAAATCCTAACCGGCCTATTCTTAGCAATACACTATACCTCTGATATCTCCACAGCATTTTCATCTGTGACCCACATTTGCCGAGATGTCAACTACGGCTGACTTATCCGAAACATACACGCTAACGGGGCCTCCTTCTTTTTTATCTGTATTTACCTTCACATTGGACGAGGCTTGTACTACGGTTCATACCTCTATAAAGAGACATGAAACATCGGCGTAATCCTTCTCCTCCTCGTCATAATAACCGCCTTCGTCGGGTACGTCCTCCCCTGAGGGCAGATATCCTTCTGAGGGGCAACCGTAATTACTAACCTTCTTTCCGCGGTACCTTACATGGGTGACGCCCTCGTCCAATGGATCTGAGGCGGATTTTCAGTAGACAACGCCACCTTAACCCGCTTCTTTGCCTTCCACTTCCTCCTCCCCTTTATTGTCGCAGCGGCAACCTTAGTCCACCTTATTTTCCTCCACGAAACCGGGTCCAACAACCCCACAGGACTAAATTCTGATGCAGACAAAATCTCCTTTCACCCTTACTTCTCATACAAAGACCTCCTGGGCTTTGCCTTTCTACTCACTACACTAATTGCCCTCGCCCTATTTTCCCCCAACCTGCTAGGAGACCCAGAAAACTTCACCCCCGCAAACCCACTTGTTACCCCTCCCCACATTAAGCCCGAATGATACTTCCTCTTTGCATATGCCATCCTCCGTTCCATCCCTAACAAACTAGGAGGAGTTCTCGCCCTTCTGGCCTCCATCCTAGTCTTAATGGTTGTTCCCCTTCTCCACACCTCCAAACAACGAGGCCTCACCTTTCGACCACTCACTCAAATCCTCTTTTTGACTTTTTAATCGCAGACGTAGCAATCCTCACCTGAATCGGAGGCATACCTGTAGAACACCCATTCATCATTATCGGCCAAATTGCCTCTTTCCTGTACTTCTCCCTGTTCCTTATCCTCGCCCCCACCGCAGCATGAGTGGAAAATAAAATTCTCGGATGGTAAGCACTAGTAGCTCAACCCCAGAGCATCGGTCTTGTAAACCGAAGGTCGAGGGTTAAACTCCCTCCTACTGCTCAAAGAAGAAGGACTTTAACCTCCACCCCTAACTCCCAAAGCTAGGATTCTAGTTCAAACTATTCTTTGTGCCGGAATCTGCCTTTCCATATACATGTATGTATTATCCCCATTAAACGATTTTAAACATTTAAAGCAATGTAACCCTACATTATTGAAATATTCAAATAAAATATGATTAAACACACACATACATCAAATAAATATGAAGGTAGACATTAAGCATTAAGTTTAAGTCTTTCCGAAATCGTATTTTACAAGACGATATTGAATTGTCCTATCATAACTCTCATCGGTTAAGATATACCAAGATTCAACACCTCTACAAATCAAAATCAAATGCAGTAAGAGACCACCATCAGTTGATTTCTTAATGTACACGTTTCTTGATGGTCAAGGACAAGTATCGTGGGGGTAGCACACAGTGAACTATTCCTGGCATCTGGTTCCTATTTCAGGGCCATTAATTGAATAATCCCCCTATCGTTCCTTGACGCTTGCATAAGTTAATGGTGGAATACATACTCCTCGTTACCCACCATGCCGAGCGTTCACTCTACAGCGCTACTGGTTCCTTTTTTCTATTTCCTTTCACTTGGCATTTCACAGTGCATACAGAAATGTTATAACAAGGTTGAACATTTTCTTGCCTCCACGGAAAATGTATGAATGTAATTAAACTTTAATCTATGAATTGCATAACTGATATCAAGAGCATAAAGAGTTATTTTTCCTCCTAACTTTCCTGTCAAATGCCCCTCTCGGTTTTTGCGGGTTAAACCCCCCCTCCCCCCTAAAACTCGTAAAATTCCATTGTGTCTGCAAACCCCCCGGAAACAGAGCAAATCTTACTAGTTTTTTCCCTATTTAAAAATCTGTTCTTTAAAATGTTTATGTATATATAGTATTATAAATGCCAACGTAAACAGCACAAAAAAACAATACAAAATGTTAAAACAAACCCTAAAAAGTTCTTAAACCACAAAAACTCAACCCCACTTTACCATTACTTCTTCAACACTCACACATGTGGGTGCCGGCCCCACAACAAAGCTGTCTATTACCCCCCCCCCCCCCAAAAATTTGCCTCTTGAAATTTTATGCTTGTAATATTGCAATATTACAAATGCCAGTGTAGCTTAACGTAAAGCATAACACTGAAGATGTTAAGATGAACCCTACAAAGTTCCACAGGCACAAAAGCTTGGTCCTGACTTTACTATCAGCTTTAGCAACACTTACACATGCAAGTATCCGCACTCCAGTGAAAATGCCCCCCCCAACCTTCTTCTAGAAGGTAAGGAGCCGGTATCAGGCACGCACTAGCAGCCCATGACACCTTGCCCAGCCACACCCCCAAGGGATCTCAGCAGTGATAAACATTAAGCAATAAGTGAAAACTTGACTTAGTTAAGGCTAATAAGGGCCGGTTAAACTCGTGCCAGCTACCGCGGTTATACGAGAGGCCCAAGTTGATAATCTTCGGCGTAAAGCGTGGTTAAAGAATCTACTGAACTAAGGCTGAACTCTCCCAAGGCTGTCATACGCCCCCGGAAGCAGGAAAACCAACCACGAAAGTGGCCTCATCTCCCTTGACCCCACGAAAGCTGTGGAACAAACTGGGATTAGAAACCCCACTATGCACAGCCATAAACTTTGATAGAAAGAACAACCTATCCGCCTGGGAACTACGAGCATAAGCTTAAAACCCAAAGGACTTGGCGGTGCTTTAGACCCCCCTAGAGGAGCCTGTTCTAGAACCGATAACCCCCGTTCGACCTCACCTTTTCTTGTTAATTCAGCCTATATACCGCCGTCGTCAGTTTACCCTGTGAAGGAAACATAGTAAGCAAGACTGGTAAAGCCCAAAACGCCAGGTCGAGGTGTAGCATACGAAAAGGAAAGAAATGGGCTACATTTCCTCTCCCAGGAAACACGAATTGTGCCATGAAACAACACATGAAGGAGGATTTAGCAGTAAGCGGAAAACAGAGAGTTCCGCTGAACCCGGCCCTGAAGCGCGCACACACCGCCCGTCACTCTCCCCAAGCTCAAAAAATGTCTATTCTTAAACCCTTCAAAGGGCAAAGGGGAGGCAAGTCGTAACATGGTAAGTGTACCGGAAGGTGCACTTGGAAAAAACCAGAGCGTAGCTAAGATAGAAAAGCATCTCCCTTACACCGAGAAGTCACCTGTGCAAGTCAGGTCGTGCTGAAACCAAACAGCTAGCCTCCTCTTCTAGTATAAACTAAACCTATTCCCCCTCCCCACCAACCCCACAAACCAAACCATTTTTCCCCCTAAGTAAAGGCGATAGAAAAGGGCAAATGAGAGCTACAGAAATTGTACCGTAAGGGAACGCTGAAAAAGAAATGAAAGACTAATAAAGTAATATGAAGCAGAGACTAACCCTCGTACCTTTTGCATCATGATTTAGCTAGTCATATTCAAGCAAAAAGACTTTTAGTTTGAACCCCCGAAACTAGACGAGCTACTCCAAGGCAGCCTAACAAATAGGGCTAACCCGTCTCTGTGGCAAAAGAGTGGGATGACCTTTGAGTAGAGGTGACAGACCTACCGAGCCTAGTTATAGCTGGTTGCCTGAAAATTAAATATGAGTTTAGCCTTTACTTATCTCCCACCCCCGACGGTACACCCAGAAGCCTCGGTCCCGAGATTATCAAAGAGTTATTCAAAGGGGGTACAGCCCCTTTGAACAAAGACACAACTTTTTCGAGTGGATAATAATCATAACCCCCCCCCCAGGTAAGTGCCAAGGTGGGCCTAAAAGCAGCCACCCTACAGAAAGCGTTAAAGCTCCGACACACCAAAAACCTCCGATACCGACAATAAAATTATACTCCCTCAACACTACCAGGCCATTCTATCAAAAATAGAAGAGATAATGCTAAAATGAGTAATAAGAGAACGCACTTCTCTCCCCGCACACGTGTAAGCCGGATCGGACCCCCCACCGGCAATTAACGGCCCCAAACCAAGAGGGAATTAAGAACAAAACAGAAAACAAGAAAAGCCCTTAAATTAAGCCCGTTACCCCCACACCGGTGTGCCCCCCAGGAAAGACTAAAAAGAGAAGAAGGAACTCGGCAAAAAATATTTAAAGCCCCGCCTGTTTACCAAAAACATCACCTCTTGGCCCTCCCCCTATAAGAGGCCCCGCCTGCCCTGTGAGTTTAAACTTTAACGGCCGCGGTATCTTGACCGTGCAAAGGTAGCGTAATCACTTGTCTTTTAAATGAAGACCTGTATGAATGGCAAAACGAGGGCTTAACTGTCTCCTTCCCCCAGTCAATGAAATTGATCCCCCCGTGCAGAAGCGGGGATAAAAACATAAGACGAGAAGACCCTATGGAGCTTTAGACACAACAACAGACCATGTAATTCCCCCCCCATCAAAGGCCTAAGCTAACCGGCCCCTGTTGTAATGTCTTTGGTTGGGGCGACCCCGGAGTAATAAAAAACCCCCGAGCGGAATGAAGATACCCCACCTTCATAGCCGAGAGCCGCAGCTCAAAAAATCAGAACCTCTGACCTAAAGATCCGAAACAATCGATCAACGGACCGAGTTACCCTAGGGATAACAGCGCAATCCCCTTTAAGAGCCCCTATCGACAAGGGGGTTTACGACCTCGATGTTGGATCAGGACATCCTAATGGTGCAGCCGCTATTAAGGGCTCGTTTGTTCAACGATTAAAGTCCTACGTGATCTGAGTTCAGACCGGAGCAATCCAGGTCAGTTTCTATCTATGAAGTATTTCCTTCTAGTACGAAAGGATCGAAGAAAAGGGGCCCATGCTCAAAGTAAGCCCTCCCCTAACCTAATGACAACAACTCAATTAGGTAAAAATCACCCCCCCCCCCGCCGAAGATAACGGCTGTCCAGGTGGCAGAGTCCGGCTAATGCAGAAGACCTAAGCCCTTCTTACAGGGGTTCAACTCCCCTCCTAGACTGTGATCTCCCCCATCCTACTCACTATCGCAAACCCTCTTGTGTTTATTGTCTTCATTATACTAGCTGTTGCCCTTTTAACACTCTTAGAGCGAAAAATCCTGGGGTACATGCAACACCGCAAAGGGCCAAATGTGGTTGGCCCCTACGGCCTCCTCCAGCCCTTTGCGGACGGGGTCAAACTTTTAACAAAAGAACCAATCCGACCCTCCACTGCTTCACCTCTTCTATTCCTCTCTACACCCATCTTAGCTTTCACCCTGGCTCTAACACTATGAGCCCCCCCCTTCCCATCCCCTTCCCTATGGCTGACCTAAATTTAGGCATCCTATTTATTCTTGCCCTCTCAAGTCTAACGGTTTACTCAATCCTAGGCTCAGGCTGAGCATCAAATTCAAAATACGCTTTAATTGGTGCTCTACGAGCTGTAGCTCAGACCATCTCATACGAAGTAAGCTTAGGCCTAATTTTGCTTAGCACCATTCTTCTTGCAGGGGGGTTTACTCTTCAAACATTTAGCGTCGCACAAGAACATACATGACTTGTCCTCCCAGCACTTCCTCTTGCCGCAATATGATACGTATCCACCCTAGCTGAGACAAACCGAGCCCCCCTTTGACCTTACAGAGGGCGAGTCCGAACTAGTCTCAGGTTTCAACGTAGAGTACGCAGGAGGCCCCTTTGCCCTATTATTCCTAGCCGAATACGCCAACATCCTTCTAATAAACACCCTTTCTGCAACACTCTTCATAGGAACATCCTTTAACCACATTTTACCAGAACTTACCTCACTTAGCCTCATAACCAAAGCTGCCCTTCTCACAACAATGTTCCTCTGAGTACGAGCATCCTACCCCCGATTCCGATACGACCAGCTAATGCACCTAACCTGAAAAAATTTCTTACCCCTCACTATCGCTTTCGTCATCTGGCACCTATCCCTCCCTCTAGCTCTCTCTGGCCTGCCCCCCCAGGTATAAACTTTAGGATTCGTGCCTGAAGTAAAGGATTACTTTGATAGAGTAAATAATGTGGGTTCAAACCCCTCCGACTCCTTAGAAAGAAGGGATTTGAACCCAACCTGAAGAGATCAAAACTCTTAGTGCTTCCGCTACACCACTTCCTAGTAAAGTAAGCTAAAAAAGCTCTCGGGCCCATACCCCCGAAAACGATGGTGGAAGTCCATCCTTTATTAATGTCACCAGTCACCATACCATTATTCTACAGCTCCCTTGGACTCGGCACTATAATAGCTTTCGCCAGCAACCACTGACTTCTCGCATGAATAGGAATCGAAATCAACACACTAGCCATCATCCCCCTGATAATTCAAAACCCCCACCCCCGAGCAGTTGAAGCATCCACCAAGTACTTCTTTGCACAGACAATCGCCTCAGCATTGCTTTTATTTGCCACTCTATCAAACTCAATTTTAACCGGAGAATGAAACATTCCTCTAGTCTCCCACCCAGCACCCTCGACGCTCTGCATCCTCGCTCTCGCAATAAAACTGGGCCTTGCCCCCCTTCACACCTGACTGCCTGAAGTCATTCAAGCACTAGACCTCCGCACTGCCCTAGTTCTCTCTACTTGACAAAAACTTGCCCCCCTTTACCTTATGTACCAAATTCCCTTAGCCAACCAAAACCTCTTCTTAGGCCTAGGCCTCTTGTCCATCATTGTGGGGGGACTTGGAGGATTTAACCAACTACAACTACGAAAAGTTCTTGCATACTCTTCAATCGCCCACCTAGGCTGAATCGTCCTTGTCCTTCCGATTATGCCTCCCCTGGCCTTACTTGCCCTCTACACCTACTTATTAATGTCTACCGCACTATTTCTCTCCCTAATAACCCTTCGTGCCAAACACATCAGCTCTCTGTCTATCTCCTGAGCTAAAGTCCCAGCCTTCACTGCCATCCTCCCCTTCATCCTACTATCTTTAGGGGGGCTACCCCCTCTTACAGGATTCGCACCAAAATGGCTAATCCTCCTATCTATGGTTAAAGAAGCCCTGATCCTAGCAGCTGTCATCGCCATCCTCTCATCCCTCCTCAGCCTTTATTACTACCTCCGACTTTTCCCCCCCCCTAAAACCCCCCAGGAACCTCCCCTGACGACTACGCCCCCCGACATAATACTCTCATCCCAGCTCTAGTCATCACTGCAACAATCGCCCTCCTTCCCCTTACCCCCGCTATCCTCACCTACCTAACTTGATAACCCCCAGGGACTTAGGCTAATACCTTAGACCAAGGGCCTTCAAAGCCCTAAGTGAGGGTGAAAGACCCTCAGCCCCTGAATAAGACTTACGGGACACTAACCCACATCTTCTATTTGCAAAACAGACACTTTAATTAAGCTAAAGCCTTTCTAGACAGGAAGGCCTCGATCCTACAAAATCTTAGTTAACAGCTAAGCGCTCAAACCAGAGAGCATCTGCCTAGCTTTTCCCGCCTAAGCCGGGCAAATAGGCGGGAAAAGCCCCGGCAGGTTATTGGCCTGCTTCTTCAGATTTGCAATCTGATGTGCAACACCTCGGGGCTTTGGTAAGAGGAGGACTTGAACCTCCGTTTATGGGTCTACAATCCACCACTTAAACACTCAGCCATCTTACCTGTGGTAATCACACGTTGATTCTTCTCGACCAACCATAAAGACATCGGCACCCTTTATCTAGTATTTGGTGCTTGAGCTGGCATGGTAGGAACAGCTCTAAGCCTCTTAATCCGAGCTGAGCTAAGTCAGCCTGGCACCCTTCTGGGTGATGATCAAATTTACAACGTGATCGTCACAGCTCACGCCTTTGTAATAATCTTTTTCATAGTTATACCAATCATGATTGGCGGGTTTGGCAATTGACTAGTCCCACTAATGATCGGGGCTCCGGACATGGCCTTCCCCCGAATGAACAACATAAGTTTTTGACTTCTGCCCCCCTCATTCCTTCTTCTTTTGGCCTCATCAGGTGTAGAAGCGGGGGCCGGCACAGGATGAACTGTTTACCCCCCACTCGCAGGTAATCTAGCCCACGCAGGCCCTTCCGTGGACTTAACCATCTTTTCACTTCATTTAGCTGGTATCTCTTCTATCCTGGGAGCAATTAACTTTATTACTACCATCATTAACATAAAACCCCCAGCAGCATCCCAATACCAAACACCTCTGTTTGTGTGAGCAGTATTGATCACTGCCGTTCTTCTCCTTCTCTCCCTACCTGTCCTTGCCGCAGGCATTACTATGCTTCTCACAGATCGAAACCTAAATACCACCTTCTTCGACCCTGCCGGGGGAGGTGATCCAATTCTTTACCAACACTTGTTCTGATTCTTCGGCCACCCAGAAGTATATATTCTAATCCTGCCTGGCTTCGGAATAATTTCACATATTGTAGCCTACTACGCTGGCAAAAAAGAGCCCTTCGGCTACATGGGCATGGTCTGGGCTATGATGGCCATCGGACTCCTAGGCTTTATTGTATGAGCCCACCACATGTTTACAGTAGGAATGGACGTAGACACCCGCGCCTACTTTACATCAGCCACAATAATTATTGCAATCCCAACCGGGGTTAAAGTATTCAGTTGACTAGCTACCCTCCATGGCGGCGCCCTAAAATGAGAAGCCCCCCTTCTCTGAGCACTAGGTTTCATTTTCCTCTTCACAGTGGGAGGTCTTACAGGAATTGTTTTAGCAAATTCATCCTTAGATATTGTTCTTCACGACACCTACTACGTAGTCGCCCACTTCCACTACGTCCTCTCAATGGGTGCTGTCTTCGCCATCGTTGCAGGATTCGTGCACTGATTCCCCCTATTCTCAGGCTATACCCTCCACAGCACTTGAACAAAAATCCACTTCGGGATCATGTTCATCGGAGTCAATCTCACCTTCTTCCCCCAACATTTTCTTGGACTAGCAGGCATGCCTCGCCGATACTCTGACTACCCCGACGCTTACACTCTATGAAATTCAATCTCCTCAATCGGCTCTCTCATCTCCCTTGTGGCAGTAGTTATATTCCTCTTCATCATCTGAGAGGCCTTTACAGCAAAACGTGAAGTCCTCTCAATCCACCTATCTGCTACGAATGTCGAGTGACTTCACGGGTCCCCTCCCCCCTACCACACATTTGAAGAGCCTGCCTTCGTACAGACACACCACCTCACTAAATAACCACCGAGAAAGGAAGGGATCGAACCCCCATGAACTGGTTTCAAGCCAGCCACATAACCATTCTGTCACTTTCTTATAAGACACTAGTAAAGTGCTATTACATTGCCTTGTCAAGGCAAAATCGTGAGTTAAACACTCACGTGTCTTACTATAATGGCACATCCCTCTCAATTAGGCTTTCAAGATGCAGCTTCGCCTGTGATAGAAGAGCTTCTTCACTTCCACGACCACTCTCTTATAATTGTATTCCTTATCAGCACTCTTGTTCTTTACATTATTACAGCCATAGTAGTTACAAAACTGACAGACAAATTAATTTTGGACTCCCAAGAAATTGAAATTATCTGAACTCTTCTCCCAGCAATAGTTCTTATCCTTATTGCCCTCCCATCCCTGCGTATTCTTTACTTAATAGACGAAATCAGTGACCCGCACCTAACAATCAAAGCAGTAGGCCATCAATGGTACTGAAGCTACGAATACACAGATTACGAAGACCTGGGATTCGACTCTTACATAATTCCAACGCAAGACCTAACTCCCGGCCAGTTCCGCCTACTAGAAGCCGACCACCGCATGGTAATCCCAGTAGAATCCCCCATCCGTGTCTTAATTTCTGCTGACGACGTACTTCACTCCTGAGCAGTCCCTTGCCTCGGAATTAAAATAGATGCTGTGCCTGGACGACTAAACCAAACAGCCTTCATTACCTCACGCCCCGGGGTATTTTACGGCCAATGCTCAGAAATTTGCGGAGCAAACCACAGCTTTATACCTATTGTGGTCGAAGCTGTCCCCCTCGAACACTTCGAAAACTGATCCTCAATAATGCTCGAAGACGCTTCGCTAGGAAGCTAAACAGGGTCTAGCGTTAGCCTTTTAAGCTAAAAATGGTGCCTCCCAACCACCCCTAGCGATAATGCCACAATTAAACCCCGCCCCCTGATTCACCTATATCCTATTCTCCTGAATAGCTCTCTCCTTAGTTATCATCCCAAAGGTAATAACGCACACCTTCCCAGAAAGCCCCACCTCCCAAACAAAACAAAAATCAAAAGCTGAGTACTGAAACTGACCATGATCCTAAGCCTATTTGACCAATTCCAAAGCCCCATCACCATTTGAATTCCATTGATAGCCATTTCCCTGGCCCTCCCCTGAACCCTCTTCCCCAAACAATCAGCCCGCTGAACAACTAACCGACTCCTAAGCCTCCAAGGCTGATTCCTAAGCAGTTTCACGCAACAAACATTCCTCCCTATCAACACCGCTGGCCACAAATGAGCACTGCTTCTAGCATCCTTAATGACTTTTCTCATCACACTAAATACAGCAGGCCTCCTCCCGTATACTTTCACCCCAACTACACAACTGTCTATGAACATAGGCTTTGCCATTCCAGTCTGACTGGCTACTGTTATTCTTGGTATAAAAACCCAACCCACCCACGCCCTAGCCCACCTGCTTCCCGAGGGGACACCCACACCACTAATTCCCATCCTAATTATTATCGAAACAATTAGCCTCTTTATCCGCCCAATTGCCCTAGGAGTCCGGCTTACCGCCAACCTCACTGCAGGCCACCTTCTCATTCAACTAATTTCTACTGCCACTCTAGTCCTCTTGTCAATCGCACCCGTTACAGCAATTCTTGCTGCTATTCTCCTTTTCCTCTTAACCCTCTTAGAAGTTGCAGTCGCCATAATCCAAGCATATGTCTTTATTCTCCTCTTAAGCCTTTACCTGCAAGAAAATGTCTAATGGCCCATCAAGCACACGCATACCACATAGTAGACCCAAGCCCCTGACCCCTTACGGGCGCAGTAGCCGCTCTTCTTATAACATCCGGCCTAGCGATCTGAATACACTTCCACTCTACGACCCTTATATCCCTAGGACTTATCCTTCTCCTCCTAACAATGTACCAATGATGACGAGACATCATCCGAGAAGGGACGTTCCAGGGACACCACACTCCCCCTGTACAAAAAGGACTCCGATACGGCATGATTCTCTTTATCACCTCAGAAGTCTTCTTCTTCCTAGGGTTTTTCTGGGCTTTTTACCACTCAAGCTTGGCCCCCACACCAGAACTAGGCGGCTGCTGACCCCCGACCGGTATCACTACACTTAACCCCTTCGAAGTCCCTCTACTTAACACAGCTGTACTACTGGCCTCTGGAGTCACAGTAACTTGAACCCACCACAGCATCATAGAAGGCCAACGAAAGCAGGCTATTCAATCACTTACTCTCACCATCCTCTTGGGGTTCTACTTCACGGCCCTGCAAGCAATAGAATACTATGAAGCCCCCTTTACAATCGCAGACGGTGTGTACGGCTCAACCTTCTTCGTTGCAACTGGATTCCACGGCCTACATGTAATTATCGGCTCAACCTTTCTAGCCGTATGTCTACTACGACAAGTACTTCACCACTTCACATCAGACCACCACTTTGGCTTTGAGGCCGCAGCCTGATACTGACATTTTGTTGACGTTGTATGACTCTTCCTCTACATCTCCATCTACTGATGAGGATCCTAATCTTTCTAGTACAAACGTCAGTATAAGTGACTTCCAATCACACGGCCTTGGTTAAAGTCCAAGGAAAGATAATGAACCTGGTAACTACCACATTTACTATTTCCTTACTACTATCCCTCCTTTTAGCAATTATTGCTTTCTGACTCCCCCTAATAACCCCGGACCATGAAAAACTCTCACCCTACGAATGCGGCTTTGACCCCCTAGGATCAGCACGACTGCCTTTCTCAATTCGCTTCTTCCTGGTAGCAATCTTATTCCTCCTCTTTGACTTAGAAATTGCCCTCCTATTGCCCCTCCCCTGAGGAGATCAACTTGCTAACCCCCACTTAACCTTTATCTGAGCAACCGTCCTGCTTACCCTCCTCACCCTCGGCCTGATCTATGAATGAATCCAGGGAGGCCTGGAATGAGCTGAATAGGCCCTTAGTTTAAAAAAAACATTTGATTTCGGCTCAAAAACTTATGGTTCAAGCCCATAACTGCCTAATGACCCCGACTCACTTTGCAATCTCATCAGCTTTTATACTAGGCCTAGCAGGCCTCGCCTTCTACCGAACCCACATTCTCTCGGCCCTCCTATGTTTAGAAGGACTAATACTATCCCTGTACATTGGACTCTCCCTTTGAACACTTCAATTTGACTCAATGAGCTCTGCCCCCCTGCCCATGATCCTGCTGGCCTTTTCTGCCTGTGAAGCTAGCGTGGGACTGGCCCTTCTAGTAGCCAGCGCCCGAACCCACGGCACTAGCCGACTTCAAAGCCTAAGCCTCCTCCAATGCTAAAAATCCTGCTCCCCTCAATTCTCCTACTCCCCTCAACATGGCTTATCCCCCAAAAACACCTTTGAACCACAACCCTCCTCTACAGTCTAATAATTGCAACCGCTAGCTTAATTTGGCTAGCAATACCCACTGATACGGGGTGGTCTTTCCTTAATTGTCTTATAGCCTCTGACCCCATCTCCACCCCCCTCCTTGTCCTCTCATGCTGATTACTTCCCCTCATAATTCTTGCCAGCCAAAATCACCTTATACTCGAACCAATCAATCGCCAGCGAACCTTTATTACTCTACTTACATCACTCCAAATTTTCCTAATCCTTGCCTTCAGCGCAACCGAACTAATTATATTTTATATCATATTTGAAGCCACTCTCATCCCCACCCTTATTATTATTACCCGATGGGGGAACCAGATAGAACGCCTGAATGCGGGAACTTATTTTCTCTTTTACACCTTAGCAGGATCCCTCCCGCTTCTTATCGCCCTCCTCCTCCTACAAAGCTCAACGGGCACCCTCTCCTTCTTCACCCTTCCCTATCTCCCCCCAATACACTTAGCTCCCTGAGCCCATAAAATATGATGAATAGCCTGCCTCTTAGCGTTTCTGGTTAAAATACCACTGTACGGAGCCCACCTTTGACTTCCCAAAGCCCATGTCGAAGCCCCTATTGCAGGCTCTATGGTCCTCGCAGCTGTCCTTCTCAAGCTTGGGGGATACGGAATGATACGTATCCTAGTTATTCTAGACCCCCTCACCAAAGAACTAAGCTACCCCTTTATTGCTCTGGCACTCTGAGGCGTAATCATGACCGGATCAATCTGCTTACGACAAACAGACCTAAAAGCCCTCATTGCCTACTCTTCAGTAAGCCACATGGGCCTGGTAGCAGCGGGTATCTTAATTCAAACCCCCTGAGCCTTTACAGGCTCTTTAACTCTCATAATCGCACATGGGCTGACATCCTCCGCCCTTTTCTGCCTTGCCAACACCAACTATGAGCGACTCCACAGCCGCACAATACTCCTAGCTCGAGGACTACAAACGTTATTGCCCTTAATAGCCATTTGATGGTTTTCAATAACCCTCGCTAACCTAGCTCTCCCCCCACTCCCAAACCTCATAGGAGAGCTAATAATCATTACATCCCTATTTAACTGGTCCATATGAACACTAATCCTGACAGGACTAGGCACGTTAATTACCGCGGCCTACTCCCTCTTCATATTCCTTTCCACCCAACGAGGGCCCCTTCCTAACCACTTGATTTCCCTAGATCCCTCCCATTCTCGAGAACATCTTCTCCTCACACTCCACCTCCTACCCCTCCTCCTACTTGTTCTGAAACCAGAACTACTCTGAGGGTGAAACGCTTGTAGGCATAGTTTTAACTAAAATATTAGATTGTGATTCTAAAGAAAGAGGCTAACATCCCCTTGCCCACCAGACAACCCCACAAAACGGCTCTAGCACAAACACCCATGAATATGACTAAAATTTAGACTACGTTCTAAAATAGGGGGTTGACAACCCCCTATTCATAGAGAGAGGCTCGACAGCAACGACGACTGCTAATCTATCGCCTCCCTGGTTAAACCCCGGGGCTCACTCGAACAAAGCTCCTAAAGGATAATAGCCCATCCGTTGGTCTTAGGAACCAAAAACTCTTGGTGCAACTCCAAGTAGCAGCTATGACCCAGACTGCCCTATTTCTCCCCTCTTGCATAATATTGACTTTTTTTATCCTCCTTTACCCCGTACTAACCACTTTTACCCCCAACCCCCTGCCCCCTTTCTGAGCCTTAACAAAAACTAAAACCGCCATTAAACTGGCCTTCTTCACTAGTCTTTTTCCACTCTTCCTATTTTTTGACCAAGGAGCAGAAACTATCATTACAACCTGGTCCTGAATAAACACCCTAACCTTTGATATTAACATTAGCTTCAAATTCGACGCCTACTCTTGCATTTTCACCCCTGTTGCCCTTTATGTGACCTGATCTATTCTAGAGTTCGCATCCTGATATATGCACTCAGACCCGAAAATAAACCAATTCTTTAAATACCTCCTAATCTTTTTAATTGCCATAATCATCCTTGTCACGGCAAACAACATATTCCAACTATTTATTGGCTGAGAGGGGGTTGGAATTATGTCCTTCCTATTAATCGGCTGATGGTACGGCCGAGCAGACGCAAACACAGCAGCCCTCCAAGCCGTCCTATACAACCGCATTGGAGACATTGGCCTTATCTTAATAATAGCATGAACAGCTACACACCTAAACTCCTGAAACCTACAACAACTATTTGTTCTATCCAACAACCACGACCTCACCCTTCCCCTCCTGGGACTCATCCTTGCCGCCACAGGAAAATCCGCCCAATTCGGCTTACACCCCTGACTTCCTTCCGCCATGGAGGGCCCCACGCCAGTCTCTGCTCTACTACATTCAAGTACTATAGTCGTGGCCGGAATTTTTCTCCTTATTCGACTTAATCCTATACTAAAAAATAATGATACTGCTCTGACTATCTGCTTATGTCTAGGAGCCCTCACTACTCTATTCACTGCAATCTGCGCTCTTACCCAAAATGACATTAAAAAAATCGTAGCTTTCTCCACCTCAAGCCAACTTGGCCTAATGATGGTCACCATCGGGCTAAATCAGCCACAACTAGCCTTCCTTCATATCTGCACCCACGCCTTTTTTAAAGCCATACTCTTTCTATGCTCAGGCTCTATTATTCACAGCCTCAACGATGAACAAGACATCCGCAAAATGGGAGGGATACACCACCTAGCCCCTTTCACCTCTTCTTGCCTCACCATCGGAAGCCTAGCTTTAACAGGCACCCCTTTCTTGGCCGGCTTTTTCTCAAAAGACTCCATTATTGAAGCACTTAACACATCCTACCTAAACGCCTGAGCCCTTATCCTCACGCTCATTGCCACCTCTTTTACAGCAATTTATAGCCTCCGAATTGTCTTCTTTGTATCTATAGGCCACCCCCGCTTCAACCCACTTCCACCAATCAATGAAAACAACCCCGCTGTTATTAATCCTATCAAACGTTTAGCTTGAGGAAGCATTATTGCGGGACTTCTAATTACCTCAAACATCTTACCATTAAATACACCTATTATAACCATACCCGCCTACCTAAAAATTGCAGCTCTGACAGTAACCTTACTAGGCCTATTTACAGCACTAGAACTCGCCTCCCTCACATCCAAACAATTTAAACAAAGCCCCAATCTTACCCCCCATCACTTCTCCAATATGCTAGGCTTCTTTCCTTACATCCTACACCGCCTGATTCCCCCAAACTAATCTGGCCCTAGGCCAAACCATTGCAGCCCAAATTGTTGACCAAACCTGACTAGAAAAATCAGGGCCCAAAGCTGCTTTCTCCCTTATTCTCCGCCCTGTTACAACCACAAGCAACATCCAACAAGGTATAATCAAAACCTACCTATCACTATTCTTCTTTACCTCCCTACTCGCACTCACCCTTCTACTATTCTAAACAGCCCGAAGGGCCCCTCGACTTAAACCCCGAGTTAGTTCCAAAACAACAAACAAAGTAACCAACAGCACTCAACCACCCCCAATTAACAACCACCCCCCGAAGAATATATAAATGAAACCCCCCCACATCCCCCTCGAAATAAGGACAACTCCCCTATGCTGTCAAACCCCGCCCAGTCCTCCTCATACCAGTTTTTACCCAACAGCCCCCATGCAATAACCAAGCCCCCCATGTAACCGAGCACTAATCGAAGGGTCGGCCAACTCCCCCACCCCTCAGGATAAGGTTCAGCTGCCATTGCAGCTGAGTAAGCAAAAACAACCAGCATCCCCCCCAAATAAATTAAGAACAAAACTAAAGATAAAAAAACAACCCCCCACTGCCTACTAATACCCCCACACCCAACACCCTGCCACTACAACCAGCCCCAGGGCCGCAAAATAAGGAGACGGATTAGACGCAACCCCGACCAGCCCCAGCACCAAACCAAACAACAAGACATACATCAAATAAGACATTATTCTTACTAAGACTCTAACTTAGACCAATGACTTGAAAAACCACCGTTGTATTCAACTATAAGAACCCTAATGGCTAGCCTACGAAAATCACACCCCTTACTAAAAATTGCAAACGACGCATTGGTAGACTTACCTGCTCCAGTCAACATCTCTGCCTGATGAAACTTCGGCTCCCTCCTAGGCCTTTGCCTTATTGCTCAAATCCTAACCGGCCTATTCTTAGCAATACACTATACCTCTGATATCTCCACAGCATTTTCATCTGTGACCCACATTTGCCGAGATGTCAACTACGGCTGACTTATCCGAAACATACACGCTAACGGGGCCTCCTTCTTTTTTATCTGTATTTACCTTCACATTGGACGAGGCTTGTACTACGGTTCATACCTCTATAAAGAGACATGAAACATCGGCGTAATCCTTCTCCTCCTCGTCATAATAACCGCCTTCGTCGGGTACGTCCTCCCCTGAGGGCAGATATCCTTCTGAGGGGCAACCGTAATTACTAACCTTCTTTCCGCGGTACCTTACATGGGTGACGCCCTCGTCCAATGGATCTGAGGCGGATTTTCAGTAGACAACGCCACCTTAACCCGCTTCTTTGCCTTCCACTTCCTCCTCCCCTTTATTGTCGCAGCGGCAACCTTAGTCCACCTTATTTTCCTCCACGAAACCGGGTCCAACAACCCCACAGGACTAAATTCTGATGCAGACAAAATCTCCTTTCACCCTTACTTCTCATACAAAGACCTCCTGGGCTTTGCCTTTCTACTCACTACACTAATTGCCCTCGCCCTATTTTCCCCCAACCTGCTAGGAGACCCAGAAAACTTCACCCCCGCAAACCCACTTGTTACCCCTCCCCACATTAAGCCCGAATGATACTTCCTCTTTGCATATGCCATCCTCCGTTCCATCCCTAACAAACTAGGAGGAGTTCTCGCCCTTCTGGCCTCCATCCTAGTCTTAATGGTTGTTCCCCTTCTCCACACCTCCAAACAACGAGGCCTCACCTTTCGACCACTCACTCAAATCCTCTTTTGACTTTTAATCGCAGACGTAGCAATCCTCACCTGAATCGGAGGCATACCTGTAGAACACCCATTCATCATTATCGGCCAAATTGCCTCTTTCCTGTACTTCTCCCTGTTCCTTATCCTCGCCCCCACCGCAGCATGAGTGGAAAATAAAATTCTCGGATGGTAAGCACTAGTAGCTCAACCCCAGAGCATCGGTCTTGTAAACCGAAGGTCGAGGGTTAAACTCCCTCCTACTGCTCAAAGAAGAAGGACTTTAACCTCCACCCCTAACTCCCAAAGCTAGGATTCTAGTTCAAACTATTCTTTGTGCCGGAATCTGCCTTTCCATATACATGTATGTATTATCCCCATTAAACGATTTTAAACATTTAAAGCAATGTAACCCTACATTATTGAAATATTCAAATAAAATATGATTAAACACACACATACATCAAATAAATATGAAGGTAGACATTAAGCATTAAGTTTAAGTCTTTCCGAAATCGTATTTTACAAGACGATATTGAATTGTCCTATCATAACTCTCATCGGTTAAGATATACCAAGATTCAACACCTCTACAAATCAAAATCAAATGCAGTAAGAGACCACCATCAGTTGATTTCTTAATGTACACGTTTCTTGATGGTCAAGGACAAGTATCGTGGGGGTAGCACACAGTGAACTATTCCTGGCATCTGGTTCCTATTTCAGGGCCATTAATTGAATAATCCCCCTATCGTTCCTTGACGCTTGCATAAGTTAATGGTGGAATACATACTCCTCGTTACCCACCATGCCGAGCGTTCACTCTACAGCGCTACTGGTTCCTTTTTTCTATTTCCTTTCACTTGGCATTTCACAGTGCATACAGAAATGTTATAACAAGGTTGAACATTTTCTTGCCTCCACGGAAAATGTATGAATGTAATTAAACTTTAATCTATGAATTGCATAACTGATATCAAGAGCATAAAGAGTTATTTTTCCTCCTAACTTTCCTGTCAAATGCCCCTCTCGGTTTTTGCGGGTTAAACCCCCCCTCCCCCCTAAAACTCGTAAAATTCCATTGTGTCTGCAAACCCCCCGGAAACAGAGCAAATCTTACTAGTTTTTTCCCTATTTAAAAATCTGTTCTTTAAAATGTTTATGTATATATAGTATTATAAATGCCAACGTAAACAGCACAAAAAACAATACAAAATGTTAAAACAAACCCTAAAAAGTTCTTAAACCACAAAAACTCAACCCCACTTTACCATTACTTCTTCAACACTCACACATGTGGGTGCCGGCCCCACAACAAAGCTGTCTATTACCCCCCCCCCAAAAATTTGCCTCTTGAAATTTTATGCTTGTAATATTGCAATATTACAAATGCCAGTGTAGCTTAACGTAAAGCATAACACTGAAGATGTTAAGATGAACCCTACAAAGTTCCACAGGCACAAAAGCTTGGTCCTGACTTTACTATCAGCTTTAGCAACACTTACACATGCAAGTATCCGCACTCCAGTGAAAATGCCCCCCCCAACCTTCTTCTAGAAGGTAAGGAGCCGGTATCAGGCACGCACTAGCAGCCCATGACACCTTGCCCAGCCACACCCCCAAGGGATCTCAGCAGTGATAAACATTAAGCAATAAGTGAAAACTTGACTTAGTTAAGGCTAATAAGGGCCGGTTAAACTCGTGCCAGCTACCGCGGTTATACGAGAGGCCCAAGTTGATAATCTTCGGCGTAAAGCGTGGTTAAAGAATCTACTGAACTAAGGCTGAACTCTCCCAAGGCTGTCATACGCCCCCCGGAAGCAGGAAAACCAACCACGAAAGTGGCCTCATCTCCCTTGACCCCACGAAAGCTGTGGAACAAACTGGGATTAGAAACCCCACTATGCACAGCCATAAACTTTGATAGAAAGAACAACCTATCCGCCTGGGAACTACGAGCATAAGCTTAAAACCCAAAGGACTTGGCGGTGCTTTAGACCCCCCTAGAGGAGCCTGTTCTAGAACCGATAACCCCCGTTCGACCTCACCTTTTCTTGTTAATTCAGCCTATATACCGCCGTCGTCAGTTTACCCTGTGAAGGAAACATAGTAAGCAAGACTGGTAAAGCCCAAAACGCCAGGTCGAGGTGTAGCATACGAAAAGGAAAGAAATGGGCTACATTTCCTCTCCCAGGAAACACGAATTGTGCCATGAAACAACACATGAAGGAGGATTTAGCAGTAAGCGGAAAACAGAGAGTTCCGCTGAACCCGGCCCTGAAGCGCGCACACACCGCCCGTCACTCTCCCCAAGCTCAAAAAATGTCTATTCTTAAACCCTTCAAAGGGCAAAGGGGAGGCAAGTCGTAACATGGTAAGTGTACCGGAAGGTGCACTTGGAAAAACCAGAGCGTAGCTAAGATAGAAAAGCATCTCCCTTACACCGAGAAGTCACCTGTGCAAGTCAGGTCGTGCTGAAACCAAACAGCTAGCCTCCTCTTCTAGTATAAACTAAACCTATTCCCCCTCCCCACCAACCCCACAAACCAAACCATTTTTCCCCCTAAGTAAAGGCGATAGAAAAGGGCAAATGAGAGCTACAGAAATTGTACCGTAAGGGAACGCTGAAAAAGAAATGAAAGACTAATAAAGTAATATGAAGCAGAGACTAACCCTCGTACCTTTTGCATCATGATTTAGCTAGTCATATTCAAGCAAAAAGACTTTTAGTTTGAACCCCCGAAACTAGACGAGCTACTCCAAGGCAGCCTAACAAATAGGGCTAACCCGTCTCTGTGGCAAAAGAGTGGGATGACCTTTGAGTAGAGGTGACAGACCTACCGAGCCTAGTTATAGCTGGTTGCCTGAAAATTAAATATGAGTTTAGCCTTTACTTATCTCCCACCCCCGACGGTACACCCAGAAGCCTCGGTCCCGAGATTATCAAAGAGTTATTCAAAGGGGGTACAGCCCCTTTGAACAAAGACACAACTTTTTCGAGTGGATAATAATCATAACCCCCCCCCCAGGTAAGTGCCAAGGTGGGCCTAAAAGCAGCCACCCTACAGAAAGCGTTAAAGCTCCGACACACCAAAAACCTCCGATACCGACAATAAAATTATACTCCCTCAACACTACCAGGCCATTCTATCAAAAATAGAAGAGATAATGCTAAAATGAGTAATAAGAGAACGCACTTCTCTCCCCGCACACGTGTAAGCCCGTTACCCCCACACCGGTGTGCCCCCCCCAGGAAAGACTAAAAAGAGAAGAAGGAACTCGGCAAAAAATATTTAAAGCCCCGCCTGTTTACCAAAAACATCACCTCTTGGCCCTCCCCCTATAAGAGGCCCCGCCTGCCCTGTGAGTTTAAACTTTAACGGCCGCGGTATCTTGACCGTGCAAAGGTAGCGTAATCACTTGTCTTTTAAATGAAGACCTGTATGAATGGCAAAACGAGGGCTTAACTGTCTCCTTCCCCCAGTCAATGAAATTGATCCCCCCGTGCAGAAGCGGGGATAAAAACATAAGACGAGAAGACCCTATGGAGCTTTAGACACAACAACAGACCATGTAATTCCCCCCCCATCAAAGGCCTAAGCTAACCGGCCCCTGTTGTAATGTCTTTGGTTGGGGCGACCCCGGAGTAATAAAAAACCCCCGAGCGGAATGAAGATACCCCACCTTCATAGCCGAGAGCCGCAGCTCAAAAAATCAGAACCTCTGACCTAAAGATCCGAAACAATCGATCAACGGACCGAGTTACCCTAGGGATAACAGCGCAATCCCCTTTAAGAGCCCCTATCGACAAGGGGGTTTACGACCTCGATGTTGGATCAGGACATCCTAATGGTGCAGCCGCTATTAAGGGCTCGTTTGTTCAACGATTAAAGTCCTACGTGATCTGAGTTCAGACCGGAGCAATCCAGGTCAGTTTCTATCTATGAAGTATTTCCTTCTAGTACGAAAGGATCGAAGAAAAGGGGCCCATGCTCAAAGTAAGCCCTCCCCTAACCTAATGACAACAACTCAATTAGGTAAAAATCACCCCCCCCCCCGCCGAAGATAACGGCTGTCCAGGTGGCAGAGTCCGGCTAATGCAGAAGACCTAAGCCCTTCTTACAGGGGTTCAACTCCCCTCCTAGACTGTGATCTCCCCCATCCTACTCACTATCGCAAACCCTCTTGTGTTTATTGTCTTCATTATACTAGCTGTTGCCCTTTTAACACTCTTAGAGCGAAAAATCCTGGGGTACATGCAACACCGCAAAGGGCCAAATGTGGTTGGCCCCTACGGCCTCCTCCAGCCCTTTGCGGACGGGGTCAAACTTTTAACAAAAGAACCAATCCGACCCTCCACTGCTTCACCTCTTCTATTCCTCTCTACACCCATCTTAGCTTTCACCCTGGCTCTAACACTATGAGCCCCCCTTCCCATCCCCTTCCCTATGGCTGACCTAAATTTAGGCATCCTATTTATTCTTGCCCTCTCAAGTCTAACGGTTTACTCAATCCTAGGCTCAGGCTGAGCATCAAATTCAAAATACGCTTTAATTGGTGCTCTACGAGCTGTAGCTCAGACCATCTCATACGAAGTAAGCTTAGGCCTAATTTTGCTTAGCACCATTCTTCTTGCAGGGGGGTTTACTCTTCAAACATTTAGCGTCGCACAAGAACATACATGACTTGTCCTCCCAGCACTTCCTCTTGCCGCAATATGATACGTATCCACCCTAGCTGAGACAAACCGAGCCCCCTTTGACCTTACAGAGGGCGAGTCCGAACTAGTCTCAGGTTTCAACGTAGAGTACGCAGGAGGCCCCTTTGCCCTATTATTCCTAGCCGAATACGCCAACATCCTTCTAATAAACACCCTTTCTGCAACACTCTTCATAGGAACATCCTTTAACCACATTTTACCAGAACTTACCTCACTTAGCCTCATAACCAAAGCTGCCCTTCTCACAACAATGTTCCTCTGAGTACGAGCATCCTACCCCCGATTCCGATACGACCAGCTAATGCACCTAACCTGAAAAAATTTCTTACCCCTCACTATCGCTTTCGTCATCTGGCACCTATCCCTCCCTCTAGCTCTCTCTGGCCTGCCCCCCCAGGTATAAACTTTAGGATTCGTGCCTGAAGTAAAGGATTACTTTGATAGAGTAAATAATGTGGGTTCAAACCCCTCCGACTCCTTAGAAAGAAGGGATTTGAACCCAACCTGAAGAGATCAAAACTCTTAGTGCTTCCGCTACACCACTTCCTAGTAAAGTAAGCTAAAAAAGCTCTCGGGCCCATACCCCGAAAACGATGGTGGAAGTCCATCCTTTATTAATGTCACCAGTCACCATACCATTATTCTACAGCTCCCTTGGACTCGGCACTATAATAGCTTTCGCCAGCAACCACTGACTTCTCGCATGAATAGGAATCGAAATCAACACACTAGCCATCATCCCCCTGATAATTCAAAACCCCCACCCCCGAGCAGTTGAAGCATCCACCAAGTACTTCTTTGCACAGACAATCGCCTCAGCATTGCTTTTATTTGCCACTCTATCAAACTCAATTTTAACCGGAGAATGAAACATTCCTCTAGTCTCCCACCCAGCACCCTCGACGCTCTGCATCCTCGCTCTCGCAATAAAACTGGGCCTTGCCCCCCTTCACACCTGACTGCCTGAAGTCATTCAAGCACTAGACCTCCGCACTGCCCTAGTTCTCTCTACTTGACAAAAACTTGCCCCCCTTTACCTTATGTACCAAATTCCCTTAGCCAACCAAAACCTCTTCTTAGGCCTAGGCCTCTTGTCCATCATTGTGGGGGGGACTTGGAGGATTTAACCAACTACAACTACGAAAAGTTCTTGCATACTCTTCAATCGCCCACCTAGGCTGAATCGTCCTTGTCCTTCCGATTATGCCTCCCCTGGCCTTACTTGCCCTCTACACCTACTTATTAATGTCTACCGCACTATTTCTCTCCCTAATAACCCTTCGTGCCAAACACATCAGCTCTCTGTCTATCTCCTGAGCTAAAGTCCCAGCCTTCACTGCCATCCTCCCCTTCATCCTACTATCTTTAGGGGGCTACCCCCTCTTACAGGATTCGCACCAAAATGGCTAATCCTCCTATCTATGGTTAAAGAAGCCCTGATCCTAGCAGCTGTCATCGCCATCCTCTCATCCCTCCTCAGCCTTTATTACTACCTCCGACTTTTCTACACATCATCCCTCACTACACCCCCCTAACAACCCCCCCAGGAACACTCCCCTGACGACTACGCCCCCCGACATAATACTCTCATCCCAGCTCTAGTCATCACTGCAACAATCGCCCTCCTTCCCCCTCCCCCCGCTATCCTCACCTACCTAACTTGATAACCCCCAGGGACTTAGGCTAATACCTTAGACCAAGGGCCTTCAAAGCCCTAAGTGAGGGTGAAAGACCCTCAGCCCCTGAATAAGACTTACGGGACACTAACCCACATCTTCTATTTGCAAAACAGACACTTTAATTAAGCTAAAGCCTTTCTAGACAGGAAGGCCTCGATCCTACAAAATCTTAGTTAACAGCTAAGCGCTCAAACCAGAGAGCATCTGCCTAGCTTTTCCCGCCTAAGCCGGGCAAATAGGCGGGAAAAGCCCCGGCAGGTTATTGGCCTGCTTCTTCAGATTTGCAATCTGATGTGCAACACCTCGGGGCTTTGGTAAGAGGAGGACTTGAACCTCCGTTTATGGGTCTACAATCCACCACTTAAACACTCAGCCATCTTACCTGTGGTAATCACACGTTGATTCTTCTCGACCAACCATAAAGACATCGGCACCCTTTATCTAGTATTTGGTGCTTGAGCTGGCATGGTAGGAACAGCTCTAAGCCTCTTAATCCGAGCTGAGCTAAGTCAGCCTGGCACCCTTCTGGGTGATGATCAAATTTACAACGTGATCGTCACAGCTCACGCCTTTGTAATAATCTTTTTCATAGTTATACCAATCATGATTGGCGGGTTTGGCAATTGACTAGTCCCACTAATGATCGGGGCTCCGGACATGGCCTTCCCCCGAATGAACAACATAAGTTTTTGACTTCTGCCCCCCTCATTCCTTCTTCTTTTGGCCTCATCAGGTGTAGAAGCGGGGGCCGGCACAGGATGAACTGTTTACCCCCCACTCGCAGGTAATCTAGCCCACGCAGGCCCTTCCGTGGACTTAACCATCTTTTCACTTCATTTAGCTGGTATCTCTTCTATCCTGGGAGCAATTAACTTTATTACTACCATCATTAACATAAAACCCCCAGCAGCATCCCAATACCAAACACCTCTGTTTGTGTGAGCAGTATTGATCACTGCCGTTCTTCTCCTTCTCTCCCTACCTGTCCTTGCCGCAGGCATTACTATGCTTCTCACAGATCGAAACCTAAATACCACCTTCTTCGACCCTGCCGGGGGAGGTGATCCAATTCTTTACCAACACTTGTTCTGATTCTTCGGCCACCCAGAAGTATATATTCTAATCCTGCCTGGCTTCGGAATAATTTCACATATTGTAGCCTACTACGCTGGCAAAAAAGAGCCCTTCGGCTACATGGGCATGGTCTGGGCTATGATGGCCATCGGACTCCTAGGCTTTATTGTATGAGCCCACCACATGTTTACAGTAGGAATGGACGTAGACACCCGCGCCTACTTTACATCAGCCACAATAATTATTGCAATCCCAACCGGGGTTAAAGTATTCAGTTGACTAGCTACCCTCCATGGCGGCGCCCTAAAATGAGAAGCCCCCCTTCTCTGAGCACTAGGTTTCATTTTCCTCTTCACAGTGGGAGGTCTTACAGGAATTGTTTTAGCAAATTCATCCTTAGATATTGTTCTTCACGACACCTACTACGTAGTCGCCCACTTCCACTACGTCCTCTCAATGGGTGCTGTCTTCGCCATCGTTGCAGGATTCGTGCACTGATTCCCCCTATTCTCAGGCTATACCCTCCACAGCACTTGAACAAAAATCCACTTCGGGATCATGTTCATCGGAGTCAATCTCACCTTCTTCCCCCAACATTTTCTTGGACTAGCAGGCATGCCTCGCCGATACTCTGACTACCCCGACGCTTACACTCTATGAAATTCAATCTCCTCAATCGGCTCTCTCATCTCCCTTGTGGCAGTAGTTATATTCCTCTTCATCATCTGAGAGGCCTTTACAGCAAAACGTGAAGTCCTCTCAATCCACCTATCTGCTACGAATGTCGAGTGACTTCACGGGTCCCCTCCCCCCTACCACACATTTGAAGAGCCTGCCTTCGTACAGACACACCACCTCACTAAATAACCACCGAGAAAGGAAGGGATCGAACCCCCATGAACTGGTTTCAAGCCAGCCACATAACCATTCTGTCACTTTCTTATAAGACACTAGTAAAGTGCTATTACATTGCCTTGTCAAGGCAAAATCGTGAGTTAAACACTCACGTGTCTTACTATAATGGCACATCCCTCTCAATTAGGCTTTCAAGATGCAGCTTCGCCTGTGATAGAAGAGCTTCTTCACTTCCACGACCACTCTCTTATAATTGTATTCCTTATCAGCACTCTTGTTCTTTACATTATTACAGCCATAGTAGTTACAAAACTGACAGACAAATTAATTTTGGACTCCCAAGAAATTGAAATTATCTGAACTCTTCTCCCAGCAATAGTTCTTATCCTTATTGCCCTCCCATCCCTGCGTATTCTTTACTTAATAGACGAAATCAGTGACCCGCACCTAACAATCAAAGCAGTAGGCCATCAATGGTACTGAAGCTACGAATACACAGATTACGAAGACCTGGGATTCGACTCTTACATAATTCCAACGCAAGACCTAACTCCCGGCCAGTTCCGCCTACTAGAAGCCGACCACCGCATGGTAATCCCAGTAGAATCCCCCATCCGTGTCTTAATTTCTGCTGACGACGTACTTCACTCCTGAGCAGTCCCTTGCCTCGGAATTAAAATAGATGCTGTGCCTGGACGACTAAACCAAACAGCCTTCATTACCTCACGCCCCGGGGTATTTTACGGCCAATGCTCAGAAATTTGCGGAGCAAACCACAGCTTTATACCTATTGTGGTCGAAGCTGTCCCCCTCGAACACTTCGAAAACTGATCCTCAATAATGCTCGAAGACGCTTCGCTAGGAAGCTAAACAGGGTCTAGCGTTAGCCTTTTAAGCTAAAAATGGTGCCTCCCAACCACCCCTAGCGATAATGCCACAATTAAACCCCGCCCCCTGATTCACCTATATCCTATTCTCCTGAATAGCTCTCTCCTTAGTTATCATCCCAAAGGTAATAACGCACACCTTCCCAGAAAGCCCCACCTCCCAAACAAAACAAAAATCAAAAGCTGAGTACTGAAACTGACCATGATCCTAAGCCTATTTGACCAATTCCAAAGCCCCATCACCATTTGAATTCCATTGATAGCCATTTCCCTGGCCCTCCCCTGAACCCTCTTCCCCAAACAATCAGCCCGCTGAACAACTAACCGACTCCTAAGCCTCCAAGGCTGATTCCTAAGCAGTTTCACGCAACAAACATTCCTCCCTATCAACACCGCTGGCCACAAATGAGCACTGCTTCTAGCATCCTTAATGACTTTTCTCATCACACTAAATACAGCAGGCCTCCTCCCGTATACTTTCACCCCAACTACACAACTGTCTATGAACATAGGCTTTGCCATTCCAGTCTGACTGGCTACTGTTATTCTTGGTATAAAAACCCAACCCACCCACGCCCTAGCCCACCTGCTTCCCGAGGGGACACCCACACCACTAATTCCCATCCTAATTATTATCGAAACAATTAGCCTCTTTATCCGCCCAATTGCCCTAGGAGTCCGGCTTACCGCCAACCTCACTGCAGGCCACCTTCTCATTCAACTAATTTCTACTGCCACTCTAGTCCTCTTGTCAATCGCACCCGTTACAGCAATTCTTGCTGCTATTCTCCTTTTCCTCTTAACCCTCTTAGAAGTTGCAGTCGCCATAATCCAAGCATATGTCTTTATTCTCCTCTTAAGCCTTTACCTGCAAGAAAATGTCTAATGGCCCATCAAGCACACGCATACCACATAGTAGACCCAAGCCCCTGACCCCTTACGGGCGCAGTAGCCGCTCTTCTTATAACATCCGGCCTAGCGATCTGAATACACTTCCACTCTACGACCCTTATATCCCTAGGACTTATCCTTCTCCTCCTAACAATGTACCAATGATGACGAGACATCATCCGAGAAGGGACGTTCCAGGGACACCACACTCCCCCCTGTACAAAAAGGACTCCGATACGGCATGATTCTCTTTATCACCTCAGAAGTCTTCTTCTTCCTAGGGTTTTTTCTGGGCTTTTTTACCACTCAAGCTTGGCCCCCACACCAGAACTAGGCGGCTGCTGACCCCCGACCGGTATCACTACACTTAACCCCTTCGAAGTCCCTCTACTTAACACAGCTGTACTACTGGCCTCTGGAGTCACAGTAACTTGAACCCACCACAGCATCATAGAAGGCCAACGAAAGCAGGCTATTCAATCACTTACTCTCACCATCCTCTTGGGGTTCTACTTCACGGCCCTGCAAGCAATAGAATACTATGAAGCCCCCTTTACAATCGCAGACGGTGTGTACGGCTCAACCTTCTTCGTTGCAACTGGATTCCACGGCCTACATGTAATTATCGGCTCAACCTTTCTAGCCGTATGTCTACTACGACAAGTACTTCACCACTTCACATCAGACCACCACTTTGGCTTTGAGGCCGCAGCCTGATACTGACATTTTGTTGACGTTGTATGACTCTTCCTCTACATCTCCATCTACTGATGAGGATCCTAATCTTTCTAGTACAAACGTCAGTATAAGTGACTTCCAATCACACGGCCTTGGTTAAAGTCCAAGGAAAGATAATGAACCTGGTAACTACCACATTTACTATTTCCTTACTACTATCCCTCCTTTTAGCAATTATTGCTTTCTGACTCCCCCTAATAACCCCGGACCATGAAAAACTCTCACCCTACGAATGCGGCTTTGACCCCCTAGGATCAGCACGACTGCCTTTCTCAATTCGCTTCTTCCTGGTAGCAATCTTATTCCTCCTCTTTGACTTAGAAATTGCCCTCCTATTGCCCCTCCCCTGAGGAGATCAACTTGCTAACCCCCACTTAACCTTTATCTGAGCAACCGTCCTGCTTACCCTCCTCACCCTCGGCCTGATCTATGAATGAATCCAGGGAGGCCTGGAATGAGCTGAATAGGCCCTTAGTTTAAAAAAAACATTTGATTTCGGCTCAAAAACTTATGGTTCAAGCCCATAACTGCCTAATGACCCCGACTCACTTTGCAATCTCATCAGCTTTTATACTAGGCCTAGCAGGCCTCGCCTTCTACCGAACCCACATTCTCTCGGCCCTCCTATGTTTAGAAGGACTAATACTATCCCTGTACATTGGACTCTCCCTTTGAACACTTCAATTTGACTCAATGAGCTCTGCCCCCCCCTGCCCATGATCCTGCTGGCCTTTTCTGCCTGTGAAGCTAGCGTGGGACTGGCCCTTCTAGTAGCCAGCGCCCGAACCCACGGCACTAGCCGACTTCAAAGCCTAAGCCTCCTCCAATGCTAAAAATCCTGCTCCCCTCAATTCTCCTACTCCCCTCAACATGGCTTATCCCCCAAAAACACCTTTGAACCACAACCCTCCTCTACAGTCTAATAATTGCAACCGCTAGCTTAATTTGGCTAGCAATACCCACTGATACGGGGTGGTCTTTCCTTAATTGTCTTATAGCCTCTGACCCCATCTCCACCCCCCTCCTTGTCCTCTCATGCTGATTACTTCCCCTCATAATTCTTGCCAGCCAAAATCACCTTATACTCGAACCAATCAATCGCCAGCGAACCTTTATTACTCTACTTACATCACTCCAAATTTTCCTAATCCTTGCCTTCAGCGCAACCGAACTAATTATATTTTATATCATATTTGAAGCCACTCTCATCCCCACCCTTATTATTATTACCCGATGGGGGAACCAGATAGAACGCCTGAATGCGGGAACTTATTTTCTCTTTTACACCTTAGCAGGATCCCTCCCGCTTCTTATCGCCCTCCTCCTCCTACAAAGCTCAACGGGCACCCTCTCCTTCTTCACCCTTCCCTATCTCCCCCCAATACACTTAGCTCCCTGAGCCCATAAAATATGATGAATAGCCTGCCTCTTAGCGTTTCTGGTTAAAATACCACTGTACGGAGCCCACCTTTGACTTCCCAAAGCCCATGTCGAAGCCCCTATTGCAGGCTCTATGGTCCTCGCAGCTGTCCTTCTCAAGCTTGGGGGATACGGAATGATACGTATCCTAGTTATTCTAGACCCCCTCACCAAAGAACTAAGCTACCCCTTTATTGCTCTGGCACTCTGAGGCGTAATCATGACCGGATCAATCTGCTTACGACAAACAGACCTAAAAGCCCTCATTGCCTACTCTTCAGTAAGCCACATGGGCCTGGTAGCAGCGGGTATCTTAATTCAAACCCCCTGAGCCTTTACAGGCTCTTTAACTCTCATAATCGCACATGGGCTGACATCCTCCGCCCTTTTCTGCCTTGCCAACACCAACTATGAGCGACTCCACAGCCGCACAATACTCCTAGCTCGAGGACTACAAACGTTATTGCCCTTAATAGCCATTTGATGGTTTTCAATAACCCTCGCTAACCTAGCTCTCCCCCACTCCCAAACCTCATAGGAGAGCTAATAATCATTACATCCCTATTTAACTGGTCCATATGAACACTAATCCTGACAGGACTAGGCACGTTAATTACCGCGGCCTACTCCCTCTTCATATTCCTTTCCACCCAACGAGGGCCCCTTCCTAGCCACTTGATTTCCCTAGATCCCTCCCATTCTCGAGAACATCTTCTCCTCACACTCCACCTCCTACCCCTCCTCCTACTTGTTCTGAAACCAGAACTACTCTGAGGGTGAAACGCTTGTAGGCATAGTTTTAACTAAAATATTAGATTGTGATTCTAAAGAAAGAGGCTAACATCCCCTTGCCCACCAGACAACCCCACAAAACGGCTCTAGCACAAACACCCATGAATATGACTAAAATTTAGACTACGTTCTAAAATAGGGGGTTGACAACCCCCTATTCATAGAGAGAGGCTCGACAGCAACGACGACTGCTAATCTATCGCCTCCCTGGTTAAACCCCGGGGGCTCACTCGAACAAAGCTCCTAAAGGATAATAGCCCATCCGTTGGTCTTAGGAACCAAAAACTCTTGGTGCAACTCCAAGTAGCAGCTATGACCCAGACTGCCCTATTTCTCCCCTCTTGCATAATATTGACTTTTTTTATCCTCCTTTACCCCGTACTAACCACTTTTACCCCCAACCCCCTGCCCCCTTTCTGAGCCTTAACAAAAACTAAAACCGCCATTAAACTGGCCTTCTTCACTAGTCTTTTTCCACTCTTCCTATTTTTTGACCAAGGAGCAGAAACTATCATTACAACCTGGTCCTGAATAAACACCCTAACCTTTGATATTAACATTAGCTTCAAATTCGACGCCTACTCTTGCATTTTCACCCCTGTTGCCCTTTATGTGACCTGATCTATTCTAGAGTTCGCATCCTGATATATGCACTCAGACCCGAAAATAAACCAATTCTTTAAATACCTCCTAATCTTTTTAATTGCCATAATCATCCTTGTCACGGCAAACAACATATTCCAACTATTTATTGGCTGAGAGGGGGTTGGAATTATGTCCTTCCTATTAATCGGCTGATGGTACGGCCGAGCAGACGCAAACACAGCAGCCCTCCAAGCCGTCCTATACAACCGCATTGGAGACATTGGCCTTATCTTAATAATAGCATGAACAGCTACACACCTAAACTCCTGAAACCTACAACAACTATTTGTTCTATCCAACAACCACGACCTCACCCTTCCCCTCCTGGGACTCATCCTTGCCGCCACAGGAAAATCCGCCCAATTCGGCTTACACCCCTGACTTCCTTCCGCCATGGAGGGCCCCACGCCAGTCTCTGCTCTACTACATTCAAGTACTATAGTCGTGGCCGGAATTTTTCTCCTTATTCGACTTAATCC
>CAJVRI010001456.1:0-12566 GCA_911649635.1 Poeciliopsis gracilis | reverse complement strand
TATATATATATATATATATATATATATATATATATTTTATATATTTTTATATAATATATATATAATATATATATATATATATATATATATATATATATTATATAATATATATAATATATATATATATATATATATATAATATAATAATATATATAAATATATATATATTATATATATATTTTATATATTTTATATATATATATATATATATATATATTTTTTTTTCCTGTCTAAAGATTAAAGATTAGACAGGAAACCTGTTAGGGTTAGGGTCTAATCTTTTTATATATATTAAAGCCATTATTTTAGACTGTGGCAGGAAGCCGGAGCGCCCGGAGAGAAACCTGCATATTTCTTTTTGATATGTCATTTATAAAATTTAATTACAAAATGTATGACTGACATTTTGTAACTACATGTCAGAAATACATTGAATTATTTCTGAGCCTTTATTCTGAAATAAAGGCTCTTGGGAAGAGAGTTATGAGAGAAGGGATTCAAACCCAGGACTTTGTTGCTGCAAGGCAACAGTTCTCCCCAACTGAGCCACTGTGCAACGGTTTTGTTCACAAAAGAGGAAAGAGGAAACGAGCTCTAGAAACTCAGAGTGCCACCTGAACACATCGAGTGACGAAACCGTGAAACCTGATGCATTAATGTGAATACTTTTATTCACATAGAATGAAAAGCTGAAGTGTGGACATATTTTAGCAGCTTTGCTGTTAATTTCCCAAACAGAAATTTAAAAAATGGACTCATTCCACGTAGGAACAGCAATAACTCCCAAAGTGATCGGGCTGCATTTAGATCGATTAATAAAATTAATGACATTGCAGTTATACTGTGAACTGGGGGGGGTGATGATAAGGAAAATGCTGCATCACATGACTCACAAAAAAATAAAATAACATGATGTAAACATTATTTATATTTTCTCTTTTCATTTATATATAACAGTTTTGTGTACCAGCAACATTACAGGCTATAATGGGACTGGATAGATGTGAATTTGAAACAGAAGGACAAAACAAATGATGGTGAAAATGAGCCAAAATCCCTCCACAGGTAAGAAAGAAGAAAATACTGTTATCTTTCTTTATTCTGTGCAACTGCAATAAATACACTAATATGTAAATATGCGTAGTGTTTCTTTAATGAATGTCAGCATTGCGCACATATTAAATTATACATTATTTTAGAAGGATTATATGTGTATTGTTTGTATTATAATCGATGAATAAATTAATATAACTACTTATACTTCAGAAATACTTCTGCTTTCCTGATGGTTTTGTGAAGACAATGAATTAATCACAAGATAATTGGTGTGTGTGCTTGGGTGTGTGTGTGTGTGTGTGTGTGTGGGGGGGGGTGCGTGTGCGTGTGTTCTGCTCAAAATGTTTTCCACTCATACAAAATTCAGATGCTAACATCCAAAAATGTCTCCAAGCTCAACAACTTTTGTGCAGACACAAAAGTTCGTTCTCACTTAAATTACTTTGAGGCAATTAGACATGGACACCAGTTTAAGGCTAAACGAATCAGATGAGTTGTTTAACATTAAAGTCCAAGAAACTGACGGCAGGTTTTGCCAAACTATAACTGTCTCCAGAAGAGAAAAAGGAAAGGAAGAAAGAAAGCGAACAGCTTTTTGTGACCATGATGACTTCATTGTGAGTTGTAAACCTGCTTTTAGCTCCACAGCCAAAGCGAGGCTCATGTCCCCTTCGCTCAGATTCCACTGACAGACACTGCCCAGCCATAAATGAGTGGACATTACTATGGAACGTTGCTGACAGATGGATTGATGTCGTCGAAGCAACTGTGATTACACTTAAACAGAGCTAAGCCTCGGCGACACAAACGCAATTGCGTTATAAAACTCACCCGACGAGGATTAAATGTCAGTCTGACCGGAAAGCCACGTGTCGAGGAGTTATCTGAGCAACGAGCGCATCGTAAACCGTGTTTATGAAGTAATCTTTAACCTTGTTTTGCAATCTCTTTCAACCGTCATGACACGAGGCTGAGTGTGTTTGTGTGAGTCTTCCTCCAGAGAAGATCTCTGCTGGAGGGCGTGTGTGTCTGACTCCTGGCAGACTGCACACCTGCCAGTGATTTCCTCATCAGGCCGCTGGGGACTCAAAGGGCAGCAGGTCAACCTACTCGGAGCCTGACGGTCAACCCTGTTGGTAACGGCAACCCTCCCTGTGACGCTGGTTGTTTTTTGAGAGTTATTAGCAATGGCGAGACGAAGCTTCACGAAGCACCGGGGCGTTCCAACTCATGAGCCGGCGCGCCGCGGCGCTTCGTTTGCGCCACTGCGACATCAAGTGAACAATGTATGTCAAAGAGACAATGAGAAAACGTGTGAAGACTTCAACTGAGCAAACAAAAATTATGATTGTTCATAGAGCACCGCCACCCCCCAGTCTTAAAATCTTTTACTGTGCTCAGGCTGACAAGGAACACATGAAGCGCTACATATGTTTCCTGTGAGTACGGGCGTAGTCAGAAACGCGTCACAGCTCTTCTGTACGCCACACTTCACTTTCTAAAACATCAGAAATAAGAAAGAATTTAGAACACAGGATCCTCAGTGATGACTTTATTTGACAAGTGGTGATTTATTATTACAATGTGTGAACCTTAGGAGAGGGTGCGTCGCAAGAAAGGAGCTCAAATTATTTGCAAACGCAATAAAATCCTGAAATAAGAAAAATGTGACGGGTGAGACAGCAGCGCTTCGTCTTTTATTTCGATTCACAAGTAAACAACCAGTTTTTGAATCGCTCATGTGGTGCGATTCAAAAACACGAGGCTTCAACACGAGCCTCTCGACTTTTTAGAGTTCTCAGTATTTTCTATTTGTAAGAAAAAAAAATGAATCGATTTCCTTCAGTTACACGTCTGTGCATTTTGTTAATTGTCTGTCATATAAAATGACAAGAAAACACTTTGATGTTTACCATAACAGACACAGCTGATAAAAGTTACCAACGGTCTGTCTGACAAATTTCTGTCGCAAAAACCACACAATGCTCACTTTGAAATTGTTTGTGTGGATTTTGTGGGTATAAAACAGAAACAAGAAGAGTCCTAGTTAAAGGACGGCATCAGACACACAGCAAATTAAGAGAAACAACAGGACAGATTAGGAGTGGAAGATTAAAAAAACAAAAGTGATTCCCTTCAGAGCCTCTCTGGGACAATAAGAACACAATAACATCATAAATCCCTTTATTCTTTTAATTTGTTTTCTTCTTCCCCTCCATGTAGTTTGAGTATAAAAGACGCTGTTGTGAAACCTGCAGGTATGATTTCATTGAATGAGTCTGGACAGCATTTAAACATTTCTATTTCAAATCTGAAGTTCTTGGACTGAACATTCTTCAACTGGACAATGACACTAAACTGATTAAATACATGAAGATCTGTTTGTAACCTTTAATTATATTTGGCAAAATTGCCTTAAAAGTAGACGGGCACAAATGTGGTACTAAAGAATTTCTTTTATGCAATTTATGCTCTGTAAAAGTGAAGTTATCTTTCAGTAAAATAGAATTTTGATACAGATTCTAAAGATTTAAGACTAAAATTTTGCTTCTCATGCATGTTAATGCTAACATTAATAGTGAGATGTTTTTCCAACTAATCTCCCTTTCAGTATGTTTGTGAAAACTAAATGGCACCAATATGTCAATGAAAGTATCGTTTTTTAGAGAGTTCATCCACCTTAAACAGTTTTTGTTAGCAAACAAAGAAGAGGGAGAATTAAACAGATATAAATATTCTCGTAAAGGTCAGGTTGCAAATGTTAGCCGATGACATATTCAGAATGCTAAGTGATGCATCAGATTGACATTATGTTAGGACATTAAAAAAACAAAATTTTAGTTTTCCCTAGAAGGTTCCCTAGAACTGGGAAGTCACTTCAGATCTTTAGGTACTGAATAATCACCATGGAGTGGTCGAGTTTTAATTTAAAGGCTGACCTGGCAGAGTATAGAGAAGAAAGGAGGAAAATGGAACTGTTTACATGCCAAACTTTTACCAGTTGGACACACTGTGTCCCATGGTAGTGGCAGCATCGTGTTGTGAAAATATTTCACTTTTGTTGACAAAACCTGAAAAAAATGTCAAAAAAGAAATGTTGACACGAGAATTTCTAACCTCTGCTCTGCTGAATTACTGCAGATTTTGTGACACAAAGGGCTCGTTGCTGAACATGACTGCTTTGAGTCAACTGCCTGCTTTGAGTCAACCGCCAACAAAATATGATCTCTTTAATATTGGCCTCATTTCCTTCCTTGTTTCCACACATCACCCTTCATTTTAGCGGTTGTTCTGTTGGGCACTTTCACCACTCTCAGAAAAAAAAAACCAGGCAGATTATTCAGTCTGAAAGCTGCTTCATAAATATACTGCCACCACAGTGCAGGGTCAAAGGATTCAAGGGGAGAGCTGCTGAATTTCTGGGGGGATTTCTGTGTGAAGCGGTAGACTGCTAGCATATTGGATGTGAAGCACCGTCTTCCTGCAGCCAATGATGCTCTGACATAGAAGTCTCTTTCTCTCTCTTGCCGAGGGGTCTACCTGATCTGTGTAGTGCTCACATGGATAGCATCTACCTTAGACATGTAACTCCAATGAATTATTAACACCATAGTTGAAAAAAAGGAAGGAAACAAAGGATGTGAAGCCACAATGTTCTGCCCTGAACTGTGAGAATGAAAAAGTAAAGGTAGCACTTTGTTTTGGTATTTATATGCTGTTTGAAATGGCAAAAATCCAAATAGTTTGCACAATAAAAAAATATATATATCAAATGCAAGTTTTGCACTTCATTTCTTTGTGAGAAGGAGTTGCTCGGGGAGAGGAAGGCGAATGTGTTGAGATGTTTTCTCTCCGTTTGCATTTCAAGCAGTAATTTATTTGGAATGGCAGACGAAGATCCTATCAAAACATATTGATTGTAAAAAACACTTTGTTCTTTACAATCTGGATGAAATCTATTCAAGTCACTTTTGTTTACTTGGCATCTTGCTTAATGGCACAACAAGAATATTTTTTAAGGAAGAGAAAGAAATAAAGCCAGACAATCCAGATAGCAGTGAACTGAGTTGAGGCCAAATCTTTTGGCAGCAGTCTGTTTTGTCAGTGTGCAGGAACTTTCTAGTTTCTGTTCAGATGGGCTGAAACATCACTGAATGAAATTTCATATTTGATTACAGAAATTTTCTTATGGTAAATTTGAGATTTTTGCAATTTTTTTTTCTTATTCTGAAGAAGACTCAAGGACTTCACCCACGGGTTTTTTTTTTTTTTTTTTTTCTTGACCAGCTCGAGATGCAGCAATAACACATAAATAGTAAAGCAAGGATTATTGTTTACTTAAATACTATTAGTAGTTTAGTTTTGATACATAGACTTAGTAATTTAGAATCACTTTGTATAAAATCAGCCGCCTACATTGCGTTCTCATGACAATGAGTTAGTAACTTTTCTTGAGTGTTTCAGTTAAAACTCTTTTTATGTCAAATAATAAATGTTACATCAATTTAATATGTGCCTCAGCTAAAACAGTCAGTTATTTTACAAGAGTTATTTTTTCACCAACCCTTTCTTTTATTGGAATACACTGTGCTGAAAGACTGGAGGAAACTGTAGAGTAAAGAACCACTGAATCCAGCAAATGTTTTTAACTGAGCGTGTTTGCTGTGTAGAATATGACTTTTTCTCCATTCTCTCATCTCTATAGAATAAGACTTCAAGGCTAATGAGCTTGTGGCTAAAATTAGCTGGGTAACAAGCGAGGCTAATTCTCATAAGTATTGAGACATTTTGCTGCCTAACAGAAAGGGAGCTCCAGCCTCTTAGCTTGCCAACCACACTTATTTATAAGAACAACATTGACCACAGTAACGGGTAGTATTGCCGTAGTTTCTATGCCATGTCTTTCTAAACAACATTTGGTTTGTGTAAACAAGATACAACTTTTCTTTTGTCTTATTAAGGACTTAAAACTTTGACTGTATAGTGGAATTTTTTTGTGGTTTTGAAACCACAACTTTTTTTTCAAATCTGGCCTTCGTGCCCAAGGTCTCATTATTTTGAAAGTGCAGACCAATAAATCTGATGTCAAAATAGTTTATGCCAATCAAATGTATTTTCTATGCCTGCTTATGATCTTACTGCCTGAATTTAATTTCAATTGTATAAAAAATATAGCATTTGTTATTTTGCTTTTCATATTGGTAAGTTATATATGGCACATATCATGGAAATTTAGATCAGCAAAATATCCATCATTGGGCATAATTCTGTCAGCTAGATGTAACAGATGTATACCAAGATAGTTTTTGGTATGTGTATGATGCATAGTTCTGGAATATTCATGCCATCTTGATTGCATTAACAGCTGTATTAGTGTGAGGCAAATGTGTGACAACAGGCTAAAGGGTAAGTTCTGTTTGGAATGTAGGGTATATAGGTAATTACTACCACGGAAGAGGCAGCTTACAGTCACAGAGTTAATATAAAGAGTAACATATTTTGTACACAAACTTGTTTGCATTTCTACTTTGAACTGCATTTATACCTAACGCTAACACTTACCTAAACCTAAACATTACTAGTATATTCTTAGCCTTAACCTGAACCAGAATCTAACCCTTTGCTCTAAAATGGGTGGTTTATTGAATTGGAAACAGGATTTGGCCTCCATAAGGTCTATCAATCCTCAGAAGGTTGGTGAATGTACCAGAAAAAAGTCCTAAACAGGCTAAATCTTTTGCACTCATGTAGAAAAAAAAATGTGTTTTAAAAAATTGCTTCACTGGATTGCAAAACAGTAACGATAACAGCGATTTGTTGTGTATGTTTATTTGTACAACAAAACTTAAGTGAGTTACTAGTTCAAGCAATATTCATAAGTAGTCCTGTGATTTAAATCCGAGTGAAAATATTGGTCGCGTTTTTTTTTGTTAACAAAACCTTGCAAGACGTGCAATAAACGTCCTTATTAGGAAACTAAACGCACCAAAGTCTGAATGAGCCCGACTGCAGTCGCATTAAAGGACTGCATGCAGAAATGGGGTCATATAATTAGGCTTCTGCTCAAGTGTTGAGAGGAATCTGACATTATAAATTAATCACTCCAAGTTTTTTTAGATTTGCAGATGAACCGACGGTGTTTATTTCACTTCATCTGGGCCGGACGCCATCTGCTTCCGGGATCAAGGTGTATCGTTTGTTTTGAAAAGTTACGGATTCAAAAAGAATCCATCACATTTAAATTGCTCTAAATGAGAAGCAAGGAAAAAAAACAAAAAACGACCATGAAGAACCTTTGATTCTCGTTTCATAATGGTCTCTGCGTGGAAGCATCAGAGTTGTCTGTGAAGAGCTAACATTCTTGAAAGACTCATCTCAAAACGACTCCTTTGCGGAGCAAGTATCGAGGGATTTAATAATGCATGGCTTCTAAGCAACACTCCCTTCGGCCAATCCCTCATCGCCATCGCCGCCTCTGTAATCAGAAACAGTGGCGACGCTCAGAGGAGCGACCCCCCCGCAGAGCGGCGACATGAAGAGACGGAGCTGTTTTATCGTCGCTGACATTTATACAGCTGTTTCATGCATGCCATTACCGTCCCACGTACTCCCACCACATCTTTGGTCTGCGTACAGAGATCGGCAACCGGCCCCCCCTCCCCGCTGGCTGTCACTATGGCAACCCTCCTCCCATCTCAGCTGCGAGCTGCGACGCCGGATGTCCACCAGGCAGTTTCTTACGCTCACTTTCCTGACATCTGCCTGATGTGTGGAAATATCTGGTAAACCACAATGATTCGGATCACTGCCTGTTTGTATGCGGTTGCTGCACATGATGTACTGTACCGATCTGTCTGAGGGAAATGAGGAAGTAACATATCTTTGTTCATCCTTACATGTTAGCCAGGTGCAGATGATGAAATGCTTAAACCAAAAAATACGTTTTTTTTTGTCTTTTTGTCAGAGGTTGATCAGGGTTTCTCAGATTTCAGTCTTTCAATCGTCCTGCATTTATGTTCTTGTTTTCTCTTCTTCCTGCTGAGCCTGTCTGTGACGCTGCAAAAAAACCCAAAGCAAATACACAGAACTATTCTGATTATTTGCACACCTACTCCTCTGTCAGTCTTCACTTAACTCAGTGTGAATGCTCTTTGATTGCCTCTAAGTGCAGTGCAGTGCTTTACTTATTCCAATATGCATGTGTGGCATTTAAGATTTTCTGCAAATTTCTCGCTGAACAAGGCTGTTTCTTATTTAATGAACTTGCACTTAAGCGACATTCAACAATATTCCTTTGAGACCAAACAACTGAAAAGCTCAAGATTTTTAAGGACGAATCCCGGCGACCTCGTCCAGAGAAACTTTTCTCTTATCACACATGTAAACATCGCCAAAGCAAACACACACGTATCTGTCATTTTGTCATGATGATTAGGTGGTGGTTGGACCCAAAAGGCAGACAGGCTGAAGAGACATTCATTAAATGGTGAACGGTAAATGAAGAATCAGAATAATTGCATTTTACATCCTTCCAATCCCATAAGAGTTGAAAAAATAGACCTAATAGATGCAGAGCAGAACTAAAGGGCAGGCAGAGAAGGAGGAAGCTAAAACCATCTCTTCCATCAATCATAAAGAGAAAGGATCAAACCCCCCAACTCTGTCTCTCTGCCCAAGTTTCTAACCTTATGGACAGAGAGGCAAAAGCAAATGAGGTGGAATAGCAGCATCTACCAATAACTGATAGTGTCATCCAAGACATGTTGAATAGCATCTCTGCTGCCCAGCAATTGAGCTGTTAGCATGTTTTGACAGTCATGAGGCTGTCAGAGAGCAACTGTCTTCAGTCAGAGGCCTTGTCAAATTAATTGTGAGACTGACTGCTACCAGAGAGCCTTCCTGCCCACAATGTGCTTAACGAGTTTAGATTGGTACACATCGGTCTTTTGAGTGGCCAAGTCAAAGTTCAGATCAAAAAATCAATTGAGAGTTGAAATGTCATTCAATCCAGTTTGACTGAACTCCATTTCTCTTACACAAACATTTCAGCCTCTAGATGTGCAAACCTGCTAGACATTCATCAAAAAAGCTGTAATTGCAGTAGTTGATTCTTCAAACTATTGATCCAGAGGAGCTTTATTTGGTATCAGATACCGAAAACCATGTATTGTTTTGCATCCGCTACACAAATATGCACTACTTTGTGTCTGTCTCATCAGAGCTCAATTGAAAACATAAGATGTGGAGAAATTCAGCTAGTGCACAGCTTTTCATCAAGGTACTGTCTCTCCAGTCATGCTACTGAATTCATGTGACACCCCATCTATGAGGCATTTACAAGAGCTTACAAGTGGTGAATTAAGCCTTGTGGGTTTTTTTTTACATCAGGATGTGACTCAGTCTATGCTAGGATTATTTTCAGATTTAGCTCTTGACAGCACGCACCTGAGTAAGCAGCATGCTTACACTCCTTTAGAGCAGTGCTAAGTCTTGTTCTGACTTTCGTTTTCCCTGATGTTTTATTGGCGGTGGGTTTAAAATACACACACAGGTATATTTGTATTTGAACTCATTTTTTTTGGTTTTGTGTTGCATTTCATTGATTCCAAATAAGTTGATAGAACCAGTGCAGGATTTTCTTGGCTGACTTTTTTCTGTTGCGTTTATCCAGAGTACGCACATTTGTAGATTTTTTTTTAATTCCACACCGAAGCAGTGAATTAATGTTTTTGCAGGAACACCGACACTTTTCCCTTCCTCTGGAACCGGACATAAGCTGGAATAGGCTCACTCTGCTGTGAACCTGGGTGGAGCTGAACACCTGGCCTGTCTGTAAAACAGACTTTATACTCTTTCAGTGCGACTACCTTCCTCTGTCGCTGTCACAGGGGTTTTCTTTGGCGTTCAACAGTGTTAAACATTCATTAACAAGTCACCTCAAAGTGCTGCTTGTGTTTGCATTGACTGCATTTTGTGAGCTTATTTCTGGGAAACAATCTGACTTCACTGTAGGACACAGTTTTGTGCATTGGGAGCTTCAATTGAAAGTTTCAACTCATGTCAAGCTCCTGAACTTCAGTGCAGCTCAAATATCTCATTCTTTTTACTCGTGTTTACATAAGTAAATTTAATCATCTGGTTACCATGGAAACAGATTGATGCGTAGACTTCCCGGTTTACCATGCTTGACCGTGGCCCGGGTACCGCTGTGTTAGAACTTTGTATGAAAGTCAAGGCCGTGGAAACCTTGACAGAAAAAACTGCGACCAGTAACCAAAAAAGCACTGCTGTTGAAACCAAACTGCAAAGACAAATACCAATCCAGACATAAAAAACAAACAGAAATTAGTGAAAGAAAAAAAAATTGTATCTCTTATTCCATTCACCACAAGCCCAAACGCCAAACCCCCAGCATCCAATGCGAAAGAGTCGGAAAGAAAGGAAGAAACAGAAAATATAGACTAAGGGTGGATAATGACAGATGTGTGAAGAAATAGATTGTTGGAAAAAGTTACTAAAAATTAATGGAACAGATAGATGAATGGACTAATAAAATCTAGCAAATGAGACTGGGAAAAAACACAAAATGCCAATATTTCTCAATTTTCTGCTTACTTAATCCAGACCTCGAAAATATGTAAAATCAATTTCCAGAATTTTCCAAAGTTGGTAGGAACCATGTGGGACGTACCTGAGGAGCTGCTGCCCGATCCTGAAGGCAGTTTTATGGGAGGGGGGTCGATGCTTCACCCTTTTCCTAACACAGACGTCTGTACAAGAGGAGAAATACCATCACCCTGCAGATGACAATGTGCAAATCATAAAGGTCTAACCAAGACATCACATAATCTAAAAATCAATTCAGTTGGTCTTAATGAAGCAGTAGCTACAAACCCTCAAAGAAAGGAAGGGTCTTACCTCATCTTTGCTGGGGGAGGGAGGCCCCCTGTCCCACGTTGCCTGAGTTATGGGACATCCTGACCTCACACTTCACATCTTTCTCATAGACTCCTTTGTACTGGGTAAGAAACCTGTGAAACAGATAAAAAAATGAATTATTTAAAAGTGCACAAAAAAAATTGTATGACAGGATTAGGGAGCAATTGACAAACTAAAGATTAAACTGACCTTTCTGCATCGATCTTTGACCCTATGAGGAAACTGAAATCCAACAATGAAAATAAATGAATTAAATCCAAATATGTCAGGAAAAAATTTATTTAATGCTGTATCCTTACGTCGGATGTATAAGCTTTAAATCTGGGCTGTCCTCCTCTGCTTTTGTTTCTTTAGCAGAGTAGATCTTCCCGTAAACCAGCGGGTCCCCCCATCGACTGGAAGATGGACACCTTGGTTCTCTGAGCTTGGCCGCCCACTTCACATTCAAATGTGTAGTCGTCTATAACTTCCTGTTTAGACATGACCCCCCAATGTAATTTCATCCACTAAAGTGCAGATTTTCATCTTTTCTGACACATGCGAATCTAATAAATTGTCTTTGCAAAGCCACATTTTAATTATTTACACATTATCTGACCTGGAAATGTGTTTAATGATTTTATTATCTTACACTCCTGGTTGATTATAAAAAAAAACACGCTAAGTGGTCTCCATATTTTAGGCCATAATTTCTTAAAAAAATATTCCAGTGACCTTCCAACATAAGGAAGTGGAACATTTTAATATCTTTCTTCAATGTGTAAATACAAAATTACAAATATAATTGCTATTTATAAAGCAATAAAAAAAACAACAAAAAAAAGGAAAGAAATAAAATGAAAGAATACAGGAATAAATGGACATATGTCTAGCTGGAACAATGCACAGAAGATATTTTTTTCAGCATCCATGAAAACCTAGTAAACACTTGAAAAATATTCCATACTTTTCCAGACTTTGTAGGAACTTCATATCTAAGAAGAAACAATGGAGCCCATAGAAAACAACATTCAGGTTTGTCTAAGGACATAAGTAGAAGCAGGAGTGAAACTTAAAACAGTTCCTAACTGTTCCTGTTTTTATTATTTCCTTTATGCACACTAAATTAAAGATACTGTGTGGTCATGATGCACAATATAGCTGGTCAAAATAATTAACTTGGTTTTTAATGGGGCCATAAACATTTTTAACAAGCACTTGCAGCTTTTTCTTCTGACAGCACACAGGCAGCATTGCTTTTCATCCTCAGGGACTGTTAAATGCAAGAGCCAAACTTACTTCAGCAGGCCAGATCACAGTGGTTTGAGTGTCTCCCAACTGCAAAGATTTCTCAACCACGGCATACTTTTCCACCTACAGAAGAACCACAGCAAAAGATCAGCATGGTTGGGCCTGCATTTGAACAAATCATCCTTTAGTTTTAAAGTAGCGTTTTAATGATCCCATGTTACTTACATCAATCTCCTTCGGTACTGTTAGCTGGCAGTTGTTCTGCTTCCACATGTCGACACACTGTGAATGTTGAATGTGATTCAGATGACAATAAACAGAGATGTTAACTCTGGGTTAGG